>JAQGAI010000079.1:0-28962 GCA_034696905.1 Lepidocyrtus violaceus | reverse complement strand
GGAAAGATTGTAATCAAGCGAGAAGACGCTGCCAAGTATAAGCACTGCAAGCAGTTTAGTTTTGGGACTGTTGTGTCAGTTCATCGATTCTCTTTGGGCCAGGTACCTTTTTATTAGAAAACCTTAATCTCCATCTTTAGCCAACACGAAGGGAAGGGTTCATTCCGACTGTTTGACTGTCCTAACTATAAATCCTTTCCTTTTCTCTCCAGATTTCCGTTTACTGCCCAATCCAGAAAAAGGTTGTCTTGATGTGGCCACATATGCTCGAAGTCTTTGTTGAGATGCCCATGAAGGACTTGATTGCTCACAACGTAGTTGGACATAACAAGGAAGCATTACAAGTAGATGAGTCTTGAGTCTCCTCAACCTACTACTATAGAGAACGGGTGTGGTGATTCTAATTCGAGTACTGTTGTAGCTAGCTGGTCGTGGTGTGAAATGGAATCTTTAAAAGTTTGGCTATTTCGCTGTTATTCCATTCCTTTTGTTTTCCAACCTAATTAGATCTTCCTCAATCGATAGTATATGAAGGAGGAGCGTCAGAAAGAGGAACAAAAATGCGATTAACTTTATTTTTTTGTATGTAAATATCTCGTTCGTACTATCCAAGCAGTGCTAAATCGTGTTTCATGGGTTAAGTATTATTATCGTTACAAAAACTTGTCCAAATATTTATTATACCCTTGCCTTATATGTTTTCCTTTATACTTAAGTGTGAATTGATTTTTGAATGAAAATAAAGTAAATATGGTACACTTCCCTCCATAATTCCGTGTCATTCATAACAGTTCCAGCATCCTATCCAATCTACCAAACATTTAGCCTGATTTTTCTCACCTCAATTTTTCATATCTTTTTATTCTGTTGTCATTGGGTTTGGTTTGCTCTGTCATATAAATGTATTTTATACTTTTACAACACCTTAATTATCATCACATGATGTAATATCTGCAGCTCTAGAGATAACCCTGCCCCTTTGCCTGTCCTAATTCCTTTAATGTCCTCATCAACAGCTCACGGATTAGGCCTGACTATGGTCATAATGTTGATGGCGATTACCATATAGTAATTAACTTCAAATACTGTCATAACATTTATGAGCGTTTATCCAGCAGACCAAACATAATGGACTTTTATTTGACGGCGACTTGGCTTTTTCCTTCCCTCAACACGCACTTTTACAACAATGAGATGTGACAAAAACTTACAAGATAAAACGTGCCCCATATATAGCATGTACCATTTCATGTTCCCAAATACTTTCCTTAAATTCTTAACGCTTTCATTCTTCCATTTTTCCTCTCATTCCAGCCCAGACAATAACAATAACACAGCCAGTTGAGTCCCTCTCTCCCCGGCTGCTCCAGATTTCATTTCTTATCCGAAGGAACAAAATTCCTGAATGGGCCTTTCTTTCGCATAATAAAATATCTGCTTTAGGCAGGTAGGAAAATGACATAATAATGCGAGACACTCTGTCGCCCGTGCCACGTGCTTTTGTTCAAGAAGGTGTTAAGGAAGGTCGCCTTTTTTCTTTCACATTCTCAAGTTTTATGAATGGGATTAAAAAGAATTGAATGGGCAACTTCATGTTTTCGGAAAAGTGCCCTTTTTGGAAAAATTCAGTGAAACTGTCCCAAATGAGAATGCTTGAATGAAAAGTGTGAATGAAGTGAGTATAAATACCGTAAAATATATATTGATTTAGTCGCATTTTTGTAAGAAAAATAGGCAGTTTGTCAAGTGCTATGTAATTTGTAATCCCCTGGAAAAAAAGAAAAGAAGTGGGCTGTGCGCCAAGGATAATAATAGCCACTATCCAGATTTTCTAATGAAAGTTGGAGGTGTGGGATAAAAATAAATCTGGAGGAGCAAGGCGCTCCAAAGCTAAATCCTATTTAAAGGCTGGAGTGAGTCCCATCCGTAAATCATATTTCGAGACAGAGCTGTCCCGTGAGGATTACCGTGAACAAGTGCTCAAGTGTCGCTCAACAAGTTTTTTTTTGTACATCAGTTTTTTTTGTTATTCCTCTGGTATCGAGTGGTCCACAACATGGCCCTCAGACCTTTGAGTCCCTCCGCAATGAATTTGCGAATCCCACTGCTCCTCGCCATCTTTGCCTTAGCATGGCCACCTTCACTAACCACAGGAAAGGAGCTGAAAAGAAACCCGGCCAAACCTGACTACGTTTCAAAGCCCGACTACTCTTCAAAACCTGACTACTCTTCAAAGCCTGACTACTCATCTCTGATGTCCACCTTCATGAGCCAGAACCAACTACCCACCGGCTCAAATCCGAATCGGCCAACGTTTCCCTATCTATCCACCAGCAACATGCACACAATCCCCCTGTTTGGTGGAAACATAAATCAACACCCGCTCTACCCAAACCGGGTTATCTCTTATGGCCCATCATCCGGATACGGATATAACGGCGGCTACTACAGCAATCCATACAACTACATGTTCCCCAACAGCTACCAGAGCTACCTCTTTGACCCCTACGTGTCCCCATTCTCATCCCCTTCCTTTGGCTCATACCCCACAACATTGAGTTCACATCACATGCCCTCAATGGGCTCTTCCTTCCCTTCAATGAACTCAATCTCCAACTCCATCCAGAAGCCCCAGCTACAGCATTACCAACAGCAGCACAACCCAACAGCTCACTTGATGACACCCCCCTTCGGATTCATCGAGAAGCAGGTCCGCAATCCAAACGAGAATCCCGGTGACATTGCAAAAATCGCCCCACCCAAAGCAATCATGACCACTGCAACAGACGTGATCGGCCTCCGTGGACAATCCGGCCTCGACATGAATGATAAACCAGACACTGAAACCAGCTTCCTGAACTTCCTCCTCAACCCAAACCATAATGACGGGAGTAGCAAGCAGCTCAGCAAAAACCCACCCTCCCGCAAACGACCCCAAGTTACGACCTACAACAGCTTCAACAACAAGGAAAACAGCCAGTTCAACTACAACTACAACAAGGACCGATTCGGCAGCGGGGGCGGCGCTCTCCAATCCAAGAAGTTTGGGAAGGCTTCCACGAACGCCATCAGAGTCAAGTCCATCAACGGCACGGAAATCGAGATAGCCTTGGACGAGCTGGAAGATGACGACGAGCCCAAGAAGAACAACTTCATTTCGGAACCCATCATGCCAGACGCCCCGCCAATAGTTTCCCCATCCTGGTCCCTCCACGTACAAAGCGAAATGAAACACAAAGAACTCTCCCAACCTGACGAAGAGCACCATTACCCGTATCACAATCAACCCCTGAACATCCTCCCAGCGTTCACCTCATATGACGTGAAACGACAGCCCATGCACATGGAGCCCATCCCATTGTTCACCACAGACGATGGAGAGCTTCTCCAAGATGATGATGACAAGCTGTTTGACTTTGACAAGCAAGAGGAGAGCAGCGCCCATAAGAGGGTCTACCATTGCCCCAGCTCCCGAGATTTGAGGGATTTGTCTGAAGCGGAAGTCTACCCCGATCCATTCAAGTGCGACCAGTTTTACTATTGCAAATGGGGTAAAGCCTACGTCTTCAAGTGTCCGGTTAACCACTTTTTCAATCCGTACTTGAGGGCTTGCGATGTTGATGAGGATTTTGCGTGCGCCATGTCGCTCAAGAAGAAGTAGTCGCGTGTACTTTTCCTGTTCTAATTTATTTTATTTATATTCTCATCGTTTAGGTGACTTGCTTGTAATAACCTCACACATAACTTAATTGTAATAAAAAAAAGTATTTATAATTCACAATCTTTGTCAACCATTTCATTCGCAATGCTTGGAAAAATTATTTCGTACACTTTTGCATAAAATTCGAAGCACCTTCACGCATCCATTAAACTTGGCCAAAGATGAGCTCACCGAAATTTAAGAAGGCGTTATCAACGGGATCAATACTAAGTTATGAAACTGAACCCACCACCGCTGTCCCTTCCACTTCCCGTAAAACTGTTCGCTCTTCGCTCACCAAAGAGCCCAATAACAATGAGGCACAGAATAAGGTACAAAGCAAGTGGCCCCATCCGCATCTGAGTAAACAGCAGCAGCGCTTCTGCATCAAGAATTTCTACGAGGATGATGAGTTTTGTAGGATAAACCGGAAAGGGAAGTTGGAGTTTGGGATTGTTTCTCGGTACGAGAATGATGGGACGGATGATCTAAAGGTATTCTGGACATTGCATACGGATATTGAGGAGCAGGCGTTGGAGCTGGATAGCCCTCAGCTTTATGAGCATGTAAATTCATATCCCAATTTTTTAAACAATATTTAAGTAATTTGCGATAGGAATGAACAATTTTTACATAAAATAAATAAACCATTCCAGTTCCGTCTGGTAGACCGAAAAGCAGAGCCCGGCGACATAATCTTCGTGAACCAAAAGCGTGGCCAAGTGATCGACGTGAGCTGGACAAGCTACGTCCGAATCATGGAAAATCGAGCGTGCCTTCTAGACATCCCCTGCCAGCGCCTCGAACCCTTGCTCCCCCACTACCCCGGCCAACGGATTGAGCTGGACGGATGGATTGGGACCATACTGTCCATCTCCACTGAAGCAACCCTCATGTTTTCCAAAAGGGGCACTGTCACCGGCGTAGTTGACTGTGGAGACCTGCCCGACGACCAGCAGCCTTACCCAGGCCGTCGCGTCAATTACACTTACGAGGAGTACATGGAAGCCGGGCTGACACTGATGGACGATAACACGATAAATGACCTATTCGATGGGGAGTATAGCTTGGAAGCTTTCGTCCTATTCCTCCACGTCTCTCAAATAGAGGTCAAGTGGAATGGGAGGGTCGCTCCCACAAATGACTCCACAGAGATGCCCCCAACAGAGCTAAACCGAAGCCAGTTCAAGAAGCAAGTCAACATCCTGGGCTCTGCTATGGACATGGACTGGGATAGTAACGCTGATGCTGTGGAACGCTTCTACCAGTGCAGTGTCCATCCCAATGATTTGATTTTAACTGATAAAAGTGAGGATGCGGTGGAGGAGTACATGGTGAAGAAGTTCTTTGACTATGGAGCGGAGGTGCAGGCTGGCAGTAAGAATGTTGTGGATATACTTGAGAAAGGGTTCAATATTGCGACGAATGTACCGTACACAGTCAAGGTTCTCAGGTTCAGTCGATGTCTTCATGTCAGGTGGTCAAGCGTAAGTTATTCAATCGGTTCGATAGTTAATTAATCCCAATTCTGCTGATTAGGTTAATCCCAATTCTGTTCCAACCCATTGTTTAGTCCGGCAAAATTGACAAAATCCCGGCGAACCTAGTCACTCATAAGCATGCTATCAAGAGACCATTCCATCAATTTGTCCAGAGAAAGGTTACACTGGCCCCGTTCACTAATGACCAATATGCGATAATCAATACATTTGATACGAGTATGAAGTAGTCAATTACTAAAACCTTTTATTACTTTGGGGGAAGGTGAAACAATTTCGCTTGCAATCGTATTTTAATTATATTTTTAAGATGACACAGTCTCCGTCCAGTGGCTTACCAAACCGACGGGATCACAACAGTCGGAATTGGATTCATCCGAGCTTTTCGAAATAACAAGTCGTTCCGTAGAGTCCATCTACGACCTGGAGCCTCACTTCTTATTTGGAAAAATACTTCCAAAACAGATAGTTTACCGTTCCCTTCACTGCAACCTTCCAGAGGCGGTTTTCACGGTGGGCTGGATTCGGAGTCTGAACCAAAACGGTCGAGTCACAGTGATAAGCATGCGCACTAACCAGGAGAATGAAGTGTACCCTTCCGAGATTGGCACCACAGGGATGAAAATCCATGACGAGGATAGTTCAGTCTCTTCGCCAAAACGGGCTAGGAGCACTGTCGTGGACTTGCACGGACTACCCAGGCTGAAAGCAGCAGATCAGCTATTCATCGCAAATCTCCAGCGTCAGCTGGAATGGGCTGGGGAAACGATCCCGGAAACGGGGCACTTTGAGATGCTCCCCATTGCCTCAACCCACCACACATTCTACAAGCTGAGATTTGAAAAGAAGCCCGTGTCGAGATGGATGCGGGCCGTGAAGAAGGACCAGATCTATCTGAAGACCAGGGCGAACTCGGACTTGAAAACGATTTGGGTCAAGGGATATGTGGACAGATTTGATTTGTACTCGGTCATCATGGGCGCCCCAGCCGGGACACCTTACGATGGAGGGCTATACGAGTTTGATGTCCAGCTTGGCGAAAACTATCCTTCCAATCCGCCGTCCATTTACATGACCACCGTTGTAGCAGTCGATGGCTGTACTAGTGTGGACCCCCGAGCAATAATCCAACCGGGGGTTCTCAGCTTGGAGTTGCTTACCAATTGCAACACAACTCTTCCCCATACTCTGGGAGAGTCCCTGGTTTCCATTCAGTCCAAGCTGTTTTCCTCCAGTGGGAGTTTGGACTCCCTTTCTCCACCATCCAGTGCCGGAAGCTTCCAGAGGAGGGAATCCCTCGCCAAGGAGAGCGAAGAGAAGTTGACCAACGCACAGATCATCATTGACGTTCTCGACCTCCTCTTCCGACTGATCATGGATCCACCTAAACTTTGGAGTGTGGAGGTGTTCAACCACGTGTTCAAGAATTTTGATGAGATCAAGGCCCGGCTCCTCTCCCTTATTTGCCCTCCCAAACACTACTCTCCTTCTTCTGGGCAGGATTGGTTTTCACCCAACTTTCCGCTAGTGCGTCCAACCGAAGGATTTGCCAAAGCTGTTGTTGGGAGACTCCGAAGATTTGAGGGGCTCATGATGCAATTATAGTACCATTATTTAGAAGAAAAAATAGCTTCTCGTTCTTATAAAGTGAACATTCACATCTGTAAAAGCTCTCAAAGAAATAACATATAATTTTCGTTTCACTTGTTCATGTAATCGCTTCACTTACCCCCCCAAAAAATATTTCTTGTTTGACTCGAGGACATTTTTTTTGTATCCACTTCCGCTTCGTTAAATCTGACTTGGCTCTCCTTTTACCTTAATTTTCATATAGCAGGCCTAGAAAAGGAGAAAGCTCTCAGCTTGTTTTTCTTTTCATCTCGACTGATCTATATTTCCCTTCTGGACACGAAAAAAAACTAACCCCGATGATGCTTCTCCTTGATATATATGATTAGCTTGAATAATGACATGCAAGGGCTTTTTCTCTCTTTCTCCCAATTTCCATAATATGAACAGATTTTTTTTCTGGACTTTTTTTCTGAGAGAAAAAATAACAGATTGGAATCAGGATTCTATTTTTTCTTCCTCTCTCTCCTGAAACTGTCATCTACCATGTTGCATCTATTACGTACTTACGCTTCAGTTTTTACTTTTTTCTCCACAACTGGCAACAAAAACTGGAGAGAGAGAGAGAAAAACGCAACAGCACAATCAAATCAATTCTAGCCAGAAGCACAAAGAGAAAGGATTGAATTCATCTTTTTTTTCTGAGGGAGACGTCGACAGTGGAAGTCGAATCATTTTCATAGAAAGAAGGAGAGAGAGAAAAAAATTGGTAATCCTCCTCCTCATCTCCTCCTCCTTCTCTTCACTCCCGTATTATATTCTACTTTATTTTCTGACCAGAAAAAAAAGGATCAAATTTGACATGATCACGACAATCGGGGATGAGGATGATGCTGATGATGACATGACAAAGTAAAAGTACATCAGATCGAGAACCGTTCATGTCCATCCAATATTCACCACCACCGCCACCACCACTTTAACTTGATCTTCTCTTTTTTCACTTAAATTCTCTCTAGAAAATCTGTTATCCTTTTTTTCGTTCAAGAGATTCAAATTCACTTTGATCTGATCTGATGATGGTCACATACATCAAACTCGTCATATTATGATAATACGGGATGAGAAATGGGGGGAAAGTGGATACATATGTGGGGATTGTGAATGAAAGAAAATGATGATGGTAATATAATGTAACTGATTCCTTTTGATTATCATAATGACAGTAAAAACCCTTTTTGTGTTGTTTTGTCCCATTCCATACATGGGAAAGGAGGGAAAAAACAGTGAAAAACGAATGGGCTGGCTAAAGGTTTGGTTTGTTGGTTGATGTTATTGCTCCTGCTTAAAAGAGATGCAATTTTATGCATGTGGCTTTGGCATTTTTAGCTTCTGGCACTACTACTGCAACTTGAACAAACAGAAAAAAGGGGGGAAACAAAATGTGGAATCAACTTGAAAAAGAGGTTCTCTTTTTTCATGTCAGATCAGGAAAGGACTTTTTAGTCACTTAAGTCAATCCTCTACAACTTTCTCGCTGTCGCTTTTGTTGCTTGTCCAGTTTTTTTTTCGTCCTGAAAAGGGAAAATTATGTTGTTATTGTTGCTAGTTGGTGTCGTATGGACAGAGAGAGAAAGGATTTTTGTCTCCTGTTGCTTTTTAGGATTGATTTTTTTTCTCCCTCTGTCATGTAACGATTTGAAGCTTGTTTTTCTTACGTCCTTTTCAATCAATTTGCAATCTCAGCCAGGGACAATTTGTTGGTTTAGTGGATTTGAGGAAAAAATGGAAAAGCTGCTTTGGTCACGATGAACATTTTTTTTAAGTAAAAAGGAAGGGGATGAAAATAATATCCTTTTAGCAGTGCAGTGGTCTGAGACTAGCCTCCGGATGAATATGGAATGTCCAACAACCAGTCATCATCAAACTTACAATGTGCCCTCCTCCGTTACATAATGTATTTACATTCACCGCTACCACTCTCAAAGTCCAATTTTGATTGATTTCGTCATTCTGAGGATGATGATGATCATCTCCTGCCAACCCTGATTTATTTCCAACCCAGCTCATCCTAAATAATGGAGAGGAAAAGAGAAGAGGCAATAATGTTTCTGTAATTACTTTGTAATTGTGATGCTTTCCCTTTCTACTAATTGTAATTGAGTCTGTTTAACTAAATCTATATGTGATAGCTAGCGTATATGTATAACCTGTGTATGTGCATCCATCCAATCCATCCAAGTTCATTTCAATATTATCTCTAAACACCCAAAGGCATATTAAATGGTTTATGGTCCTCCGTTATCTACCAGAGTATGTAGTTTGGGAAGGATGAATAAAACCAGGAATTTTCGCGTATTTTCCCAAAGTCGTTCCCCCCTCTCCTTGTCAGATAACAAATATTTTCCCCTTAATTTACGAATACCTTCATAAATATATATATTTTGGCATTGACACTTGTACATCCACCTCTTGGTCCCTTTCTCCCATCCTGGAAAACACTTGAAAGCTCATACGTGTGGAAAAGCCACGTTATTTATGGAATTATTTTCGCCTCTCTTTCCCATTCCATGCTTTTGTCCTCCTCTTCTGGCTTGCAACAAGCAGATCTCCACCAACATCCTCCTCATTATCCATCCCTTTCCCTCTCTCTCTCTAAAACTAATCCCCGTGTATGTGACTAAAGCTGATACAAGATTACACATCAAAAGCTCCTCTCTCTCCATTCATTCTCCCAGTCATTTCGACAGAGAGAGAGAAAAAAATTTCTCCAGAATTTATGGCTACCAAACTACACACATATTTCTTCCACTTTACTTGAATGATGACTAGTAAAGCAGTAAGTCTTCTTAACAGGAGGAGAAAATAGATGGGTTTTCGATTGTTTCTCCGCTTCTGCTTTCCGCCCCGAGAATGGAATGTTAGGGAAATAGAAGAGGAATAAATAACTAGCTTGTGCTCATCATTGACACCGACCCTTCATCATCAACAACGCCACCAACAACATCCCCAGCTACTGTGCACTTCACCATATAACCATCCTTATCATTTCTCTCTTTCTCTCTCATCCCATTTTCATACATGATGATGATGAGGATGATGGCGATGGTCAGCCTCCGACTCTATACATATAATCCGATCCACTTGACTAATCCCCTCTCGGCAATTTCTCACGTTACAGTAAACATTGATGACGAACGAACAATGAGATGATGATCATAATCAGTGGAATAGAGAGCAAGCAAGAGAGAGAAGCGAATCAGTTGCATACGTTTAATACGACTTTACTAAGGCTACCGTACATTATGATGATGTTATTCTGCACACTACACGCTCAAAATAATACAAGACACATAAAAACTAGTGAAATTGCACTTGTCCATGTCCAACAAGGTTTAAATGTCCTCCTCCGGCATAGAGAATATATTCCCATTCGTTAGTACTACTACAGCACTGGCTCCCTCAACATTTTTACGATGGATTTTTATTTTATTTTATATATTTTTTTTCTTTCCCTCTCTCTCTCTCTCTCTCATGCCGTGTCGTTTGGGTTTTGCTCCGTCGGTCCTCTCCAACACATACACAAATCCAACAACGGTAGAATAATGGGCAGGACCAAGCTATAAATAATTGAATAAAATCTTTAACTGCTGGACATAAAATTTTAGATGGTTCATTCAATCCAAACTACACTATATGGACTGTGCATTCCACATCGCTCATTTTCATCTGATTTCTCTCTCTTTTTTTGTTCATTGAATTGAATTGAATTGTGAGTAGAAACTGCGAGGATCGAACACAAGAGTATAGAGTTGAGTAACACTATTTTTTCCCCATTGTTCCAGCGAAATCATTGAAAAAACGAGTCTTGTATTGGATTGTGTTGTTTCTGTTGTCGTGTATGTCCCATGTACCTCTCCCTCTCTGGAGAAGGAATATAAAATGATAATAAAATTGAAAACGGAAGCGGTGAACTTGAGATGGACACGACGAGACATGGAATACTCAAGTACAATGCCCAAGCTTTACACTTGATTCAATGTTACTTTTTTTAAATGACAATTTTTATTACTATTTAGCGTAACATGATGATGATGATGATGACGATGATGATCGCGGCTTTTGGTTGATTTTCGTGAGAGAAATTTGATCAAAGCTGATCGAAAGTATTAAAAAAAGGCCTTCCAATCGAATTCACTAATTTGATATTTTCCTCTGATAAAATTTATGATTTTTTTTTTCAGGGGAATGAGAAAAAGGGTTTTTATTTGCTAAAATATAAAATAACTGATTTGATTGTTTACGAGTGTCCACTGCCATTTCCTTAAAAAAAAGTATAGCTCTGTCCAGTCCACTTGCAGCTTGGAGTAGAAGAATGGGACAGTATCCAGCAAGCAATTTTTTGTTATCGGATCAAAGGATACTGTCAATCGAACAGGAAGGAAACTGGAGAAGTGTGAAAGGATCAATGAATTGAATTTGTGTTAGGTCTCGTATTGTATTGTTGCACTGCCTCGTTCACTCCACTCCGACACAGTCAGTCGGCGATAAATAAATCAAATGAAAACGAAACCGGGTGCAGTGCTCCTCTTCTATTTTGAGCCGATTTAAAACGGAAGGAGAAAATCCTTTTGAATTAGAAAATTTTATTATTATTACATCAAGCCAAGCAGAGCAACAAAGAGAGAGAGGAACCCACATAAATATAAAATATTTACTGGAACTGGAAATAACGTAAAATCGACCAATTTTCTGTTGCATGAAATTCGTAAAAAAAGGCTTTATGCTCGCGATCGTGTCTCGTGCTAAAAAAAAATTGAAGCCAACTTTTAAAAAAATCAGTCCAATTTCCAACTTTAAAAAAATCAGTCCAATTTCCAACTTCCAGCATAATATGAAACGGAAGGAATGAGAGCTTTAAAAAATTTATCTTGATTTTCTCCACCGAAAATCCGCTCATAAACAAGAAAACCAATCCCCAACACAATAGATCCCCTTATCCCTTATTCATCCCCGGGTTTAAAACGTTTTTTTTTCTCCTGTCATGATATTGTCGTAGGTGTTCAGAAAACCAGTGCTTACTCACTGGCGAACAAGTGTACACAGTCATGTTCCATTTTTTCCAGCGATGATCCAGCTGCTCCACCAACAATAATTTTTTCCCCTGATGTCCAGCAAAATCGTCGCCATCATCAAAGTAAACAAATGTAGGAAATGAAAACAAATCATGCCATGACACAACTGGAGAGAAAGAAGAGTCAGACAAGTAAATGCAGCCAACCAACAAACCCAAACCTCAAAAAGTATAAAAAATTCTACACGAAATCCCTTGAAAAACACGTAAACTGTAAATAATCGTAATCCTCCTAAATAGAGAGACCAAAAAATAAAATATAAAAAAAAGGAATCTCTTCTCTTCTTGTGCAAATATAAAAAACCACCACCGCACTACCACGAAACATCCATCCTCATTACGGGGGGAAATTGTTTATATAAAAAAAAGGTTCTTCTTCTGCCACAAAAAAAAATTGGTGAAATATAAGTAGGTATTAAAGTATATATTTTTTACACTGGACTAGGTATTCAATAACATCATGAAAAAAAGAATCTTTTTTCCCTTTATATTATTTTATCTGCTTTTTTATCAATAATAATCCGGCGTTTTGTGGTGGGCGATCGGATTCCCTCTGCTCCATGTATTTTTTATGAATGAAATGAAAAACCGCATTGGATATATTGTGTTGCTCGATCGTGTCATCCGGTATATGCGTTTGCATCATCCAGATCATCTTCCTTGATGTATCCGATCAAGTCACAACATCTTGTATTGACAGTTGTCCTTATAGAGTCCATTCTAGTTTTTTATTAATAAACAGAGATATACCCCTGTGGAAATGTAGGGAAGAAGGAAGGAAATCCACGTGAAACAGTTTTGTTTTGTCCAGCCATTGTTGTCTCTTCTGTTGAGCTATTATCCTCTTCTCTCTTTTTTTAGTGTTGTCAGTGACAGGTTCCATTTCTGGGGGATGATGGGGATGCAGCAGCATACATGTCCGTCCGGTGCTTTTTGGCTTTCTTTTCACTTTCCATTTGTGAAGCTTTTCCTGTTCCAATCACTAGCATAAAAAACCAGAGCTTAAGGATATATTCAGACTTCCCTATGGACAGTTCAATTTCGAAGGAGAAAGAAGAAAACAGAACGTGGTCATTCCAAAGTGTCATCTTCAATTTATTTACCCCTGCTAAACCATATAGTTTTTTAAGGAAAAAGGGAAGAAAGCGAGCGACCAACAAAAACACATAAAACTTACACATTCATTCCCATTTCCACACATTCGCCCACCACCACCGCAACCTAAAAAAAATGCAGACAGCAGACCAACATAAACTGAAATGATGATGATGATAAACCTCCGAGAAGCATTGCCTACGATTGCATGCATCATCACGACAGACAGAGGAGGAAAAATAAGTAAATAATAATAATATAAAAAATTGGAGACAAATTTTTTCTGCTCCGGATTTAACACCGTGAATGAATGCGTTGGTGGTGGTGGTGTAGCATTTTACTGCTCCAGCCTGAGAGAGAGAGAGAGAGAGAAATTTAGTTCGTTCACTTCCAGCTTGCGGTATTGCCCGGGTGGTGAAACCAGCAGTTTCTCTTTCCTGTACGTTGGAACAATTTGTTGATGCTTGCATGTCAAATACCCCACTTTTTTTTATTCAAACGTTGCAACAACGAAAAAATGCAAGCCGCGTTTTTGGGAAAGGAAAAAAAAATCAGGGAGTAAAAAGCCAAACTCAGCGGGAGTAGGAGGAATGAGGTAGGCATTTAGGGAAAACAGAATTTTTGTGTACTTTCATTCAACAAAATCAACAACCTTGCTTGGATGCCTCTTTCCTTCCCCGCTATCCTAAATGGATTTTTGATGAGACGGAAATCAAGTGTCTGTAGGCACTGTTATATAGACGGATTGGAGAAGGAGCAAAAATGCATTCACTTATCTTGAATATTTTTTTCTAAAAAAAACTGGATACATAACGTAATCCCAACAGAGCAATTTGGAAAGTAAATAAGGAAGGGAAAAATATTTAAGATATTTCATGAATTTTTTCCTCCCCATTCAATAAAAACAGCGGCATGCATAACAGCATTTTGGAGTAGAGAAGAAGAAGGGAAAAACTCAATTGAAGGAAAAAATTGGATTGTGTCGGGAGTCGAGGTCATGAGCGGGACACACTGTATCATCGTCAGAAAAAAAAGGTGTCATGATGTTGGAAAGTCTCTAGAAATGGTTCCGTTTCTGTAGGACGCGTGGAATATGGAAGGTGGACGAATTAAAAAAGAAAATGCATTTTTTATCCAAAGAGAGAAAAAACGGAATTAACTTTTTTCCATCATGACATGACAAGGACAAGTGCAGGGATGAGTGCAATACGGAAAAGAATTTTTAATTACATTTTTTTTCCCTTTGCAAAATAAATGACGAATTGTTGACAAGTGTCTCGCTGGATTGTAATGTGAGGGAAGCTTATTTTTCCTATAGAGCTGTTTATTTAATTACCCGATGAATGTATCGAGCAATTAGCAGAGAAAGAGAGAAAAAAGTGTCGGAAAAAAAATTAGGAAACACGACAGAATGCTTACGGAATAATGGAACCATGAAAGAATGCGATCAGTCATGCATTTCAAATGGGATATTATTTTTTTCAGGAGGGTTCACACTTTTTTACTCGTAGCACTTTCCATACGTTACGTTTTAGGTTTCGGATAGAAAATGGAGTTCATTTACAGTTGTTTTTTAGACAATGGGAAGGGAATTGATGAGGAAAAAAGTTTAAAAAATTAAGACAGCTCAGGGAAGAGACAGAGCCTGAAATTATGAAAAAAGCAAAGTGACAAAGTAACTGACAAATTGTAAATTGAGATAATTAGTAAAAACGCTTCCCTCCATTTTATAATTTGGTTAGTAGGCTGGATCAATTTGGGGACTAATTTTTTCTAAAAATAGAAAAGGGCTCAAGTTTCTTGAGAGAAATAAGTAATTTTTTATTCAACTCTCAGGAAAATCTGATACAGGTTTTTAAAACTCATTTGTTATTTCCCAACAGCTTCCAGCCCCATTTTTTACTATCAGAAACACGAGGCTTTTATAATCCCTCTTATTTCTTTGCATTACCTCATTTTTTTCTTCAGAGAATGAATAAGTTCACGATCCGAAAGAGTTGATCAGGATCTCTCCCAGGATCAGAGTAAAAAGCTTGAGTAATTAAACATAATTACGATAATCAGTCATTCTCTCCCATTCCATCTTGAATTCACTCCGGAGCCTTTTTCCTCGCTTTCTCTATTTGCTCATTTAGGAAAAGATTCCACTTGATTTTTTCCTTATCCGTTCCAAAGCCCCAGCAGCATTCACTCCACTCCAGTTTCTCCTTTGATAAAAAACTCACTTGACAAAAGCCAGAAGAGCTGGTGGAGACAGTATCAGACGCGGCGGAAAAGACAAGAAGAAGGATGACTTGACTTCTTTTTTTACTTCCTCATTGAATTGTCTCTGTGAGAGAATGAATGACGACTTGACTTTTCAAGAGAGATGGAAAGCTCAACAGCACGGAATCCCGTTGTTTTCACCCAGGCCCATCACCACCACCACCAGCAGGGCATGGCATACCGTTTTCCCTCACTGATTATATGGATTGCATCAATTAAGAAATTTACATTCACATTCATTCACCCCGATCACTACGTGTTTTATAAAGTTTTACGCAACAGCTTCATTCATCAGAGTCCACACCACGTAGGGATAGCGTGAGGAGTCCCGCTCTCCCTCTCCTTCTTTCTTCCTCCTCAAATGGTTTTTAGTCATTAACAAAATTGCTCTCTTCTTTTTACTCTTGTTTCTCTCCTTTCTCTTCCCGTCGTCACGCCGCCTTGCACTGTTGGATTCCATTGTTTATAGGAAAGCATTACTACTACTTATCATCATCATCAGCAGTTTCAGGAGGAGTAGCAGGAGCAACATTATTATCATCATCATCACGTCACCAACATTATCATTTGAACTGGTTGGTGGTGGTGGTGGCCGTGGAGGCAAAACGCAAGCAAGTGAAGAAATTGAGTTATTAACCAGTTCATTACTTAAAACTGGGAAAATGAGAATGGAAACAAAAGGGTCTGACGATGATTATTACTTCCCAGTCTTGGAAATGAGCACAATACTTACATTATTCCCGGAAACTTATTGCAACTCTTCCATTGTTTTTTAGCTTGTGGAAAGCACATCCTCCTCTTTCGGAAGGAAGCAGCTGACGTTCAATGAATGGATTCATTTTCTGATCTGGCTTCTTTCATGAGAAAATCCCAAAAGCCAAAACCATCTTCTTCTCAATAATGCCCATATATTGTCATCAGAGTCAAAGTCCGAGGAGATGAGAGCGAGAAAAGGCACTTGACTTTATCTTATGCCTCTCGCCTCTTCCTCCTCCTCTTCCTCCTCTAAAATTGTATAAATGTGACTCTTTCACTTTGAGTATATCTCCCTATGCATCTCTGATTCTCCCTTTTCTCCTCGAGGTTGAGGACGTAGGATGACGATCGAGATGAGAGTTAATTACCCAATTTTCAACTTTACTTCCTCTCATCCACTTTCTCTTTGTCCATTATGCCGGCGGGCTGATGATTCTCATCTTGTGTGTGTGTGTGTTCACTTATGCGTCGGCTTTCTTTGACACTACACTGCTCCATCCTCATCTCTCCTCTTTACCAAAGCTCTTTATCTGGATAACAATTATTATCCAGTCCGAAAAACAATATAATTGTGTTCCTTTTACTTTATCCATCCTCGTTGTCATCACTGTCAACAATAAACCGTCTGCTACTAAACAACCATCACCATCATCCTCCTCCTATTCCATATCGCCACTGGTGCTATATGTTGATGTTGCTGGTACACAGGGAAAATTATATGAAACGACACAACAACACAATCAACCAGCCAAACCAACTACCTCCTCCACCACCACCGCCGGTATTATTAAACAGACTCTAAAAAGCCGGAATCACCTTTGCTTATACTACCCCCCGTCTCATCCCCATCCCCATAAAAAGCTGGAAGCAATGCCAATGTCATTTCCTACTGCTTTAACCTTTTCCACTAAAATTGAAGATTGAAGAAAGTCATTTTGGATTTTCTCTTCCTGTCCTTTCATCTTTCTCTCTTTTTATTCCTCCACATATTACCCTATCCCATCCCCAGCCCGGTATACAGTCTTAGGTTGCCCCCATCCCATAATAAATTCTCTTTTATTCAACCTCCTCCGCCTTGACTACTTCCTCCTTTCCCTTTTTTCCTCCAGAGACATAATCTTACTCATTCCAACAAGCAGCACCACATAAAGAAAATCATTTACAATTTTCCTCAAGCTGATTAATAAAATCTTTATCTTTCCTTTTAAGCCTCATCATAAAATTAGGTGATTCCATTCATTTCATCAAAGCACGTTATTTTATATGACTGAGCTTTAAACCCGTCGTCATCCTCGTCTTCCCTCATCCTTCCTTATTTGGTATTTAGCTTTTTAAGAAAAAGGATTTTTCAAACAAGCATGTATCTTATATTAGGAACAAGCCAAAGTCCTTTCCTCCTTTAATATAATAAAAACATCACTAATTTTCTCCATTTCCTTACTCATCCCTCTTCCGTTTCTCCAAGAATTTCCGTACCATTCACAAATTACGTAAAATATACTGCTGCTCCTCAACAGTATCCATCCATATAGCCAGCTACTCTTATTTTACATTTTTTGTTTAAGACGAGAAGGCAGAAGGTCTACAAAAAATATCAATTCTCCTCCTCTCATGAATGCCCCCTCTCTCCATCACCTAAACTCTCTCAACTAACGACATAAATTCATTTCCATTCAAATAGATAATCTTTCTTGTAAACAGTAAAAAGGAACAAAAAGGCCGGGTAGTCTGTCGGGTATTATAAAAAGCGGATAAATACATTAAATGACAGAATATGAGCCATTTTCTTTTCTCCTTCTTCCTCTCTGGGCGAATTCCGTTTTTTTTTTACCGACGAGGAGAAAGAGTAACCTAAACGGAAGGAAGGAGGGCGAAGGAGTGAGTGAGTGAGAGAGTGAAAACATAACATTGCTAATATCATCATATCATTCTCATCATCATCATCTTATCTTATTATAAAAAAGAGCGCTCACCGTACATAATTCCTTTCCCCCTCATATAGAGCTCATTGTGGATGTGGATGTAGTTGGTATTAGAGAAGTGGGAATTTTTCGGATTGGAAGAACAGAAGTTTGCGTAATCGCATATAATGAAAAAAGAAAATGATAACAATAACAGTAAAAGTTTACGAGCCGGGTGTAAAAAGAATAGTTAGTCGTATTTCCTCTCCCTGTCTCTCGCTTCTTCTTTCTCGAATATTTTTCAAGGGTCGTTGCTTTTTTTTACTTCTCCATTGCGTGATTGCTTTATAGAAAATGGAGATAGAAAATTGGAGTTTTTTTTTGTTTGGTTTGGAATTTTTTTGGAAGACGGTGTGCGTATCGTATCAGTTCTAGGAAAGAAGCCAGAGAGAAGAAGACAAAAAATTATTTGATGTGATCTGATATGACATGGCATCGGCGGCGGCATATTAGAAGAAAGCGGTGAGAAAGTACTTTGGTTTTACCATCATCCTTTCAAAACTCCTCCACCATTTACTTCAGCTACTTTTCTTTCGTTTCTTTTTTTGTTTTTATTATTTCAATCCCGAAATGAAGCCAGTAAAAAAATGGAGGAGGGCGAAATATTATGATTGTGATCGTTTATGATGATGACGAGCAGTAATAATATGCATTGTGCACACAGAGGAGAGCATTGTGTTTTTTATGTATCTGTTTCGGAAAATGACACATTAAGTTCCTATCATTTCCATCTCGTCATTTTCATTTTAATTAAACAGTTTTATTTATGCCCATTGCAGTGAGTGAGAGGAAAGTGGCATTTTTTTTTCTGCTGAGTTGTGTTGCGTGTAATGTGAAGTGAAGGTGGCATTAAAACAGTGAGATGAGATGGATCGGATGATGATGAGCTTGGCTTTAGCTGGTACTGCTGCTATTGCCCGTAAATAATCTCGTATAATGCACAGTTATGGACAATAATATTCTCGGCTTATTAGCAGGGATCAAGGGAGGAAATGACATTAAATGGGATCGAATTTCGGATTCGGGAAGCAGGAAGTGTACAATGCTTGGATTTGACTTGGAGTTTTGTTACTTTTTTTCGCAAACTTTATCTGGGATGATGATCAGGATGGGAATGGGATCCTCATCAATAATGCAATCTGTAATGTGATGTGATCTTTCGTTCAATTCTTTTTAAAATATATAGGAAATTGGCATTTTGTTTCCGATGTAAACGGATGAGCGAGGAGTGTGCCAACGTGGGTTTGTTGCGGTTGGCGAATTTTTGTCGGATGATGCATCACGTACGTCGTCGTCCTCCTTACGTCATGTCATTAATGATGGATGAAAATTGCAGCAACAAAAAAAAAGTTTCACCCCCACACCCTAAAAATAGACTCTTATCCGTATCCTATTTTCCCAACAACCCCTCCCAAAACCTCAATCAGCAGAGATGAGAAGATGGGATGCGAAGCGAACTAAGATAATCTTTTTATTCGCAAAAAATGGACATGGTTGACTACCAACCCAACTCAATAATGGATGAGTCAATATTGCGAGAGAAAAAAGAAATTGCAAAAAAGAATAAATGATTATCTCTGGTCGGCTCCCGAAAAATATTATGCTGGGGTGCTACTACAAATAGTGTGCCATTTTTATGGGTAAATGGAATATGATATTTACGTTTAGAAAACTGACTTAATACCCATTTTGACATCCAGCAGCAGAGCAGCGGCATGATCTTGTAATAAAAGATAATGGGATGACTTTCAGTTCAAAGGATTTGTTTAATGGAGGTGGTAGTAGCAGTAGTATAGTGACGACTGTGATCATCCTCATCACCATGCTCGGGTGGTAGTTAGCAAAGAGACAAATAAGCTTTTTGTAATTTGAAGCAAAGGCTAACAAACTGACAGAGAACATAACCCCAACCAAATGCCAATGAATGTCAGTCTCAGCAAGTGAAAGGATGCGAATGAAATGAGAGAGAAAACTAATGCCAAAAAGTGCGTCATTATTATCAGAAAAGCGCGCGTCATATACCAGCTTAATCCTTTCTAATGGCAAAATATTTTTTAAATTGCACTCCATTCTGACCATGATGCCAATGCCAAACACAAAAGCAGATCAAAATAGCAGCATTGTATATAGCGTGTGGGCTTTAAGGGTTGATCCTGTCTCTTTGCAGGATTTCATGACTTTATGAGGTATAAAATGGCCACGTACACCAGAATAACAATAATAATAGTGGAGAAAATTGCATGGAGCTGGTGTTGCTGGTGCGTTTCTCTGTTGACAAAACATGTCGCATGCATATAGATTCTAGTGTATAACCTTATTAGGGGTAATTACAGTAGCAAGTAATAATGAGTATCCACCTTCATTCTACAAAATGTGCGTACCTAACCCCTTCTTGTCAACATATATTCGGATTAAAATGAGGAAATGGCTTCATTCATCAGAGTAATACCTATTTGTACTTGTGCTAGGGCCAATTCCGAGGAAAAATACTACAGAAATTGTGAACGTTATTACCAGATTGATTATTATTTCAATTTTCTGTACAATGATTGATTAATTATGATTATTATGGGGACACGCGAGTGAATAAAAAATTTGTATAACGAGAACGCGTGCATAATTATATCAAAAAAAAAATTGCTACAGTGGTTGGAGTAGGAGTGATAGAGGACACGGGCAAGCCAATTCTCAGTTTCGTGACACAGAAAGTTTCCGTCAGCAGCAAGTAGGAAAACAATTTGAGAAACTTGTTCACATTTGTTTAGTTTTTAATGAGTCACGTGTAAGGACACTTTCACTGTGAAAATTGAGAAGGATAATAATAAGATTCCAGCGTATGTATTTTCTACATGTGCATATGCATATTTTATTTGAACTTTGCTGAACCAATTATTACATCGTTAGTTTTTATCATTTTAATATTGAATTTGTTTTACGATTGAATGCGCGTACATAAACAAGTAGGTAATATTAGTAAAGGTAACTACAAATATCTGTCTGAGGATTGCGTGTGGCGGGCAGAGAAGGTCATCATGCCCGGACTGGACTATGCATGCAACTATTTTTGTGTAGGTAATTATGATTGGAAATTAGTGACTACAAAAAAAGCTACTGTGATTCCAACGAGAACAAATTGCATTCTTTTATTTGAGGGGTCAACTCCATGAATAACAAACAGATGAAAAAAAAACAATTCAATATTTTTAAGCTCCCCAAACTTGAAACAGAACTAGCCATTCTAACCACCCAACAATTGCTGCAATTTGAAACAGTTAACTTTCCCCGATCTCAATTTCTGTAACCTCATACAACCAACAAGTTTCATGAATTCAAACTGCCTAATTTATTTTACTCTGAAACAGCTAAATCACTTTTCATTGCACTTGCATTCCACTTGGTGTTTGCACAGCTTGTGTCAATTGCAATAATTTCTCCCGTAGTAAAAGCCATGCATATGGGCATATATTTTATAATATACTTTTATGAGTTTAGTCATTCCACACACTTTAAAAACGCCAATTCATCCAGATCATCCAACGCGCTTATGATTATTGTTATGACCGTTGTAAATCTTATTTTAAAATTATTATGATTATTGCTCGCATTATTATTGCCATTTTCACTTTAAAAAGGCCAGCTCTTTTCTCCAAATGAAAAGATACCCCTTTTTCCATCCCTGCGTTTTCATCCTCCAGTCCATCCCAAAAAAATCTAAACTCATTACTTGCTAAAAGCTTTTTCCCGGAGTAAAAAAAATACAATAAAATTGTCCCACATATCAAGCGGAGAGGAATACAAATCCGACCCCCAAACAAATAAAAATGGATTTAAAATTACGACTTTTTTCTCTTCATTTCATTCCTTTCTTTCTTTTCCTCTCCTGTACAAATCTCATGTTCAAAACTGTATGTACATTGGAGACTATAACATACATACACACGCACTCATTTTTATATTTTTTTCCTTGCTGTTGGAGAAAAAAGCGATATCCGTATGCAAATCAGTATCATCAATGTCAAGCCAAACCTATTAAATGATGACAACAAGGGAACACTTTTACTCTTCTGGAGTTGGATTGAAAACATCATGTTTCTCACTAATAATTTGGGATTGCACACGAAGCAAGATGCAGTCCGTGCAATACGATTTAAAACCACCATCCTCATCTTCCTTTTAAGTCATGACGAGGGCGATCATCATCCTTCCTTCCTCCCAATGAAAGCATGTGCAATAACCATTTTATCAATTACTGTGTACTGTGCATGCATACGCACAAGGAGGGAAAAAATATTCAGATCATTTCAAAACAGTTGCAGTTCTGGGTAAAAGCAGATGAAAGTAAATTCTGAAGTTATATTGCATTTCATATAGCAGCAGCTTTCTCCATTTCTTCTCATCACCGTTCTTTCATCATCATCCGCCCCGATCCGGAACATAATAACAGTTTTTGTCCCTTTTAAATATCCAAGTATCTTGTGGAGTAATAAAAATCGGAAAGATGCACAGATACATAAACGTACGTATATCCCGGATAGAAAATGGATTTTCACTCATTTCATTCATCCATTGCATTAGTGAACCAACCACTACTACCCAAGTCGTAAAACATTTTTCCAGGGACGAAATCATTCATTCATTTTTACTCCTCTCTCTTTCCTTCTCCTCCTTAATATTAGTTCCCTGTAAATCCTTTTTATTGGCAAAAATTCAATATGCGCTCGTAAATTTTTTTAAAAAGGAAAGAAATAAAAATGCGGTCCTGGGTTGGCTTTGGTACCTCTGCTTCTCCCATCCATCCCATTTAAGAAATCCAAGAAAAATATCATCCCCATCTTGGATGGATTCATTCAAATCAAAACCAAAGCCGAAATCAAGTTTGAGGGAAAAAAAACATGACAAGGGAGAAAAGCTTTTTACAGTAAAATAAAGTACAATATTGGATTATTACCTCGAAACCAACCGTCGTCATCTTTCTTCCTCCTTCGGGAGCTGCACAGCGAGGGAGTATTATTGCAAATTGGTTTAAATTAAATCACTTTTTACTTTAGCCATTTTTATTCTCTTGTAAAAAAAAGAAGAAAATATCTCTTTTACCATTTCTCTCCTTCAGATTTTTTCTCCTGAATTGAGTTTAAGTTAAGTAGACTCAAGATGTTGTCTGGAAGGAGCAGATCATATCAAGATGAAAAAAGAAAATGATGATGATGATGAGACAGTTTTTTTTTACAACGCTTTCATCCGTGCGTAACACGCACGTACAGCGACAGCCGAACACAACAATTGAACAAGATAGTATATAAATAAATTTATTACTTTCAGCTTTTTTCCCTTCCTGTTTATGTCGTGTCTTTTTCATAGAGAACTTCCTCTCCCGGTTTTTTTTACAGGGAAAAATGTGTTCTGGATCAGGTGAACGGAAAATTACATCCAAGTGCGTTGAGTACAAACGGTAAAAATCCGTGTAGTTGTACTCTAAGCTCATTTCATTTCACCTCTTCGTCTCTTTCAAACAAGTTATTGCTTTCCAGTACACCCAATAAAGAGACATAAGGTATTTCCCCAATTTTTCTCCCACTCTTTTTTTAACTAAAGAAAAAAATCTGCCTAAATTGGGGAGAAGGAGTGAAATGGGTTGGGTGGCTTACGTTTTTTTTGGGGCAATTTTACAAGTGTAATATGAGACGGTTGTGGAGGTGGATGGTGGTGGGTGATACATTATCAATATACATTGGATTCTTTTTCGTCCTCCCCAAAAACACATTCCTGATAAAACTCCAGTGGGTTTCCTTTGTTGTTGCCACCACCAAGACCAAACCAAGCCAATGCCACCACCACCACATCCAAAAAGATTATTACTTTTTTTGTCAACCCTCTCCCTTTCCATCTCCATCTCGGGAAAAAAGTCTGACTCTGACTCAAGTTGAGTTAGTAAAGTTCAGTAAGAAATTTATAGCTTCCAGCCGGAACGGTAAAAACTTCTCCGCTTTTTTCTTCTTTATTCAAAACAAGAGAGAGGATTTCGTTTTTTTTTGCCTTGCGGATTTCCTTATGCTCTTGGCTTGTTCAATGTATAATTTTTTTCCTGAAGAGACCCCTTTCCTTCAAGCCTGTTTCGTTCAACTTTGTTATTGTGTGTGTGTGACGCGGATAAATAGAAGAAAACTCGTGAGCCAAAGGTCGGTTTCAATCTTCAAGCTGTTGAATGCATTTTACCTTCTCCGTGTCGTCGTCTCTGCATAAAAATGGAAGGATATGGAATATACCTAACAAAAAAAAAGAAATCCTTTTTTTCCTTCTTCTTCTGTCAGTAATGTACATTTTCTAGTATCCTTTTGTCCTCCATCATCTAATATGACTTGTACAATGGGAAGAAAAGAAGCATTTCTTTTACAACTTTTTAAGAAGTACCAGAGAGCCAGGAGAAGAGAAGCTTTTTCTCTGCCTAGTCAGCATCAGCAACGAAGAAAAAAAATGGAATACAAAAACGTATTTTTTTTTGCTCCTTTCTTGTCTCTTTTTATATCTTGACAAAAGGGATCCAGTTTACCATTCTTTTTCTTTACATAATAAAGGGAGGAAGAAGGATAGAATGAGAAAAAATAGGAGCTCATTTACTCGATAATTTTTTATTCCTGATAACAAGTGAGAAGGAAAGATGACGCGATGCAATAAGTAAGCCGATGATGATGATGATTATGATGATGCAGGTTGCCACTTTTCCAAAATACCCTTTTTGTATATATGTGCTGGCATGGGACATGGAAGATGGACTCGAATGATAAAAACTGTTCAGAAAAGAAAATTTGAATGATGTGATGATATTATTGTCCATGGTCTTTATAGACAAAAATGATATATTTCATTTTGTTCGGAATGACTATGTATATTTTTACCCATTTATCACACCCACCCACCTTCCATATTTTACCTTAATATTTTTTCTTGCCATATTTTTATACGGAAGAAAAGTGAGTGGATAGGGAAATAAAAATCTAATGTAAGGCTCTGTCAGATACGGAAAAAAGAAAGAAAACGAAGCGTTTCGAATTTTGTTCCAAATTGTAATACATAATATCTCTCTACTTTTATGTGTGATTTGTGGCCAGCCGTTTATTCATGCATATTAGATGAAGATGATGGTTGTGTTGTGTATGCATGATTAGATTTGAGATGGGGAAAATATATATAAAAAAAGTTGATTCATGCAGTTGATGGTTGGAAGTGGAAGAAGAGAAAATGGACAAGGATATAACTTGTTGAAAAATGTGTGGTAGTTTTAAAAAAATCGTATAAATGGGAGAAGGAGGATGTGAAATGCGAGAGAGAGTTATTCACAATCACTTTCGATATCCAAGCATAAGCATATTATTACGTAATGATGATGATGACAGTGATAATAGTGATGGTGGTGGTTGAAGTTTGAGGTGGAGATGGAGAGTGAGCTTTAAAAAAAAGAATATTCCGTGGCCGATCATATTACAAGTGGTCTCTCCAGACAGCGTGGCACCCCCAGCCAATACCTCTGCGTCACTTCCACAAAGTACGTAGTATATTCCCAGATAATTCAAAATTCACAGTCGATTGATCTCCAAGTAGCCCAAGCCATTATTGTCCTGGCATTGTACCGTCATCGTCATCCCCGTAGTGGGTGAAAATAGAAGTGCGGTCGACCACTCACTAGTCACTATTCATTTCTTTTTTCCTTTCAACAAAAGAAGTAAATGAGGTCTGTCTGATACTTTTTAAAAATATCTTAAAATGTAAATCATCTCGTTTGCCTAAATGGAAGAAGGAAGAGAAAAAGAAGCCTTTTTAGCATCAAAAAACTTCTTTTTGGTTCGGAATGACCGTGAAATGAAAGCATTTTGGTCACAAATGACATCAATTTGAGTCCATTATTTGGGATAAAAAATGCCGAAAATTGCTTTTCTCTCTGAGGGCTGATGGCCAACAAACAAGGTAAATGGTGCAAGAAGAAGCTAAAAAAAACTACACAGTTTTTTATTTCAAAGAAATATAAAAAGGTCGAGAAGCCTTCTATATGGCCGGAGTGGATGGAGAGTGACAACAAAAGAAAAAATCAAAGTTATGAATGGGCATCAATGCAAGAAATAAACGTGACTATCTGACTAAAAAAAGCCTTTTGCACTTGCTCTTTCTCCCTCTCCCTATTTCCATTTTTCTGTACTTTTTTTTAAAGGAAACCTTCATTCCACATTACAACAGATACACAAGTGGAAGCCACCCAAGGAGGAGGACAAGCGACAAACGAGGGAAAAAAGGACACGACAAAAGAAAAACGGACAAGGATAATTTCTGGCCGGAAATTTGACAGCTTTTTTTAATAAGGTCTTGATGTCTCTTGCATGCATTTCATGTGTGCTCCGCTCAGATATAAAATAATAATGTTCCCTACAGCTTTTTTATCCCAAGCGGTGGAAGTTCAGTCGGAAAGAAAAATTTGGACTGAAATGGGACAATATAAAGCAGAACTGTACTTACTCTCTCAATCAAATACATTCATAAAATAATGATATGATGCAATCCGAGTCCACATTATTCTTGGCCTTGTTTAGGTTGTCCTGAAGTCCGAGAAAAGAAAGGGACTCTTTTTTATATTCATCTTATGATTATTACTACCCTCCCGTAATAATGTCCATAAAGTCCATCCACTCCATTGGTAAACCGAGCAGAGGAATATAAATCCTTTTTTTTTCTTTTTCGGGACTGGAGGGGACAATTTATGAACACCTTTTTATGTCGAGTACTTATCAAAAGGCTGAAAGCTCGGGTATTTTACATATCCTCCTCTTTACCCACACAGTCTTCATCACTTCATATATATTGGTCGGCCGTCCGTCTCAATTCAATTCTTTTATTTCCCTTTTTTATTTTGTTGGCTTTTTGAAAAGAGTAAAAATGGGGTATAAAAAAGAGGGAAAAGATTTGCGTATTTTATTATGGTGATTGGACTAGTCAATTTCAATACGAGAGATTGAGCACAGTCCATTCTTGTTGTGTTGGTAAGGAGGCCTGGGATCTGGAATGACAAACAAATCCATTTTTCCATGACTGGACTCTTCTCTCCAGACGTATGTAAGAAAAGGGAAGGAGAAGAGTGGTCTTGATCTCCTTGATCATCATCCCGGCATCGGTTCGTTTCATTTTTGATATATCTTTTTGATATCAAAGTTTATTATCAAACCATAAAAATGAGATTTATATGCATTTTCTCTTCTTTTTTTTATCCCTTTCAGGCATAAATAAATACGTTTTTAAGGAGGACACAAAAATGGACAGGGACTGTAATGTTGGGGGTGGTGGTGCTGCTGCTGCTGGAGGACAATGGGACTGGGCATAAGAGAAGAAAGGAAGGAAGCCTGAAAGGGAGAGAAACAAACACTTTTATTCGCAGGCTTTTTGTCTGTCTTCTTCCCTCTCAAAACTACGTGTTCATGATGATGCATATAAAAACAATATTTTATTGAGGAGAGAGTCCTGTCCTGTTTTATATGGCCTGGAGGATATATTGGAAGAGCTATTACGTGATATTTTTCTACAGGGACATAAAAAAAAGTTGTTGGTTTTTATATATTTTTGTGTGACAATACCGATGAGTGTCCAACCAGACCAAGACCAGACCAGAGACCGCTAGCTATCACTGGCCACTATATTCTTATTTCCCATTGTGTACTTTTGACAATGACATGATTATATCGTGTCCGAGAAAGCATGGGTCTTTTGGGGTAAGAAACAAGTGTTCTCTTTTGTAGTATGGGGAAGGAGGAGGAAGAAGGGTTGGTGACAAAAAATACCAAGCCAAGTTACTGACTTAGATTTTGTTGGAGGGATATTATCCCATTCCTTTCTCGGGGAAAGAGGAAGAAAGGGAAATGATAAAGTGCTTGGAGTTGATTTTCTGGAAGGAAGATAATGTGTGTGTTCTTTGTGATGCATAATAATTTGAGTGGAATAGGATACGAATGGGAATGATGATGATGATTAGGATGATGCATGGGAAGAGGATGGTAAAGAAGCAAGTGCATTTTATTGGCTTTTCAGAATTATTTGTAGCTGACATATTGAGGTATTTTGGCTGGAATAATAAATATAGTCTTCTGTAAAATAGCTTGAGTAATGTAACAACAATAACATCTACTCTGAAACTCGACATGTTAAACAGATTCAAAGTGAAAGTAGAGAGAAATGAAGTGGTTAATTAACAGTATTCATAATTATCATTTAAGTATCCGAAATCGAAATCCGAAGCAAGCAAAGCAAGTTTTACCAATTTGTAAATTTTCATTAAAATTACGTAATCATGCCACCTGGCTAACTTTTAGGCCTATGAAGTGTACAAGTTGTAGTATATTTTTGAAGCTCACCTGATCACAAGAGTTCTATGCTTTCGATTAAGCTGGTGGTGGCAGTAACATGAGCAAATCCCAAAGCGTTTCACAGAAGCATTCAGAGTACTGTATACAAACAACCGAAAAGGTAAGGATTCATGATCAAGTTCCCATGAACAAAAATATTTTTATTGCACTTTATGCACCCTGTCATATTTAGTTTACACATGTTATAATGTCTTTTCCATAAATTGAAATTGAAATTCGGCACATTTTTCACTCCCCTTTTTCCTCTCTCTCACAAGAATATTGAAACATTCAAAGTAAAAGGATGACGATGATGCTGACAAGCTAACCCCTTCCAAGTTACATCAACAATGAGATGAATAAGAATAAAATTTGATTTTATATAACAAAATCATTCACTTTACAACAACCAGACAAGATTGGATGATTCGATGGATAAAGATTTTCATAACAATGTAAAACCGTCAAACATGATAAAGTAAAAGCATACCTTAAAGGTATCCGAAGAAGAAACGGTCTTTCCCAGCAAAAAAAATAACACGAAAGGTGTGAACTGAATAAAAAAGAATTGCATTATTATTATTATTGCCTGGGCTTAGAAAAAAAA
>JAQGAI010000078.1:0-29084 GCA_034696905.1 Lepidocyrtus violaceus | reverse complement strand
TGGTCCATGAATATCTTGAGTTAAAAAGCTGGACTGAAAGAAGAAAAATTCCAACTAACCAAACCCAAAAATGTAAGGAAGCCGAATATATTTTTTCTCCTAAAAAACTTATCATTCATCCCCAAAATCCTTTTCGCAGAAGATGATTTGCTATAATCACAATCCTGCTAAAAAAAAGTACGGTTAAGAGCCGATCACGATACAGCAACAGCAACCCTTTTAACTACACTATATTATGCTACTCTGTAATATGTAGTACAAACGAACACGGTTTAAAAAAGGCGTTATACGCCCATCCCATAATGAAAAATGATAATAATCCCTATTAGCTCCCCTCTCAAACGCTAAAAGTTAAGTAAGTACCGATAGTAAAACAAACAGCCATACATGAGCATCCAAATTCACGCATTTAGCCTCCAAAACTCAACGTTTATGATTACGTCTTTCTTTCAGGAGCCTCCTATAAAAAAACATCTTTTCCCTAATGAATTACCAACAGCTAGCCAAGGCTGCTTATCATTATTGTAAATTCGTGAATAAAAAGAAGTCTGATGAATGAATGGAGGATAATTTTAGGAGGGCAATGCTACAAAGGTAGTCACAGGTTAGTGTAAAGTTTAATACCGCTTTTGCATAAGAAACTCATCATCCCATTATGCATCCCATAGATCACCACAGTTGAGTTGTTTTTGAGTCACCTTCTCTCTTCCTCACCCTTCTTCTCATCATCATAAAGAAAAACTGGGAACATCTTCTCCTGTGCCAGACCTTGTTCTTATCTTATGGTTATGGTTATTACCTGTTTGCTCGCACGTTTTTTTTCTTCCTTATTCATCATCATCATCCTCATGATGAAATATTTATATTGGATGTGTATGCAAACTGTACATTATTATTGCACCCATAAAAATCCTAAATGTTCCCTTCTCCCTCAACACTCTTTTTCTGATGATGAGAGAGAAGCTGCTGAAAGAAGCACGAAGAAAGCGGCTCACAAATGGTAACGTTTATGAAAAACGTTTTTTCTACACCTGGCTCCATATGTAAAATGTGAGAACCGAACCAACACCAACATCATTTTTAAGTACCTACCTACCTGCATACTGCACACACATCCCTATTTGTGAAGTGAATGAGGAAGCCCCTTAAAAACTGCTTTTCCTTGTACATTTCCACATTGAATGTTTTTTTTTCAATATTCGTTCGATACTTTGTAATCGGTTGGATGAGGATATGAATACGTTGATGATGGGAGCCGAAGTCATGTCATGTCATGTTCCTGTAGAGCACACAATTCAAACATTCAATCCCATCCTTTCTGTCGCTTCACATCTGGTTTTCTGGGGATGATGGGATCGAAAAGTGCCATAATAGCCCATATTATAAGTTTAATGATGCATATTAAAAAGACACGAAGGAGAGGATCCGCTTAAGAATTGCTTTTTTTTTGTCAAAAATAAATAAATTTTTATTGAAAAGTGATGTTCATTACGTATGACACAGTCTACTGTCTATATTACTTTGTCTGTTATTTTGCTGGGAAGGAAAGAAAGCATAAAAAGTCTCCCCGTGTCATGTTTAATATCAAGATGATGATCCTATCATGTACGAAGCTCCTTTTCGGCAATTGTATGAAAAGTATTCACATTCACATCAAAATGACAAATCTGGTTTTTTTCTTTGGATTGTTTGCAAAAAATGTCATATTTGCCCATTTCACTGTCGATGACGATTAAATATTATGCGATTTGCTTATTGCTTTTTTTCTCGTTTTTTCCCCGTTGAGCTTGGCAAAGGGTGGTAAAGGTGAATTTCGTGTTGACTGTTGGCAAGTGAGAAATAATAAAAATGGGCAAAGTTCTTCCCTTCAACATGAAAAAACAGAGAAGAATGATGAAAATTAAATGAAATATCTTTAGTACTTCATATACTACTACTTCTTCACGAAGGATCGCGTTCCTTCACACAAGCCATACCAATTCGAAGCGGCAAAAGTCTATTTCGCAGGTACAGGCATACCTTCACAGTAAGAATATGTTTATGAGACTTACCTGTGAGAAATATCTTATATTAAATGCACTTCATTATTAACACGCATTATGAATGCACTGTAAAAGCTTCTTCAGTGGAAGTAAGTACGATGCACTCTCATTGTTACAAGAGTACAGAGTGCTGACGCTGACTGACTGGCTGGCTACTCACCTTACTACCTTTTTTTCTGTTCATTGTCATGTCAGTTGTTGGTCTGTAGCCGACGAAGAATGTTGCATGAGAGAGGTCTGTTTCAAGGTGTGTGCAATTGTTGATAGGTGAATAGAACTTATTGATGAATGTTTGTTTTTTTATGTAGTGCGCTGCGCGGTGAATAAGTTGGTTGTTTTTTCATGTGCCGTTTTTCATGAGACTTGAGACTTGAGATTGAGACGGGATTGAAGATGACATCAGGTTGAGGTTTTAGACTTTTGGTGTTGCTCGCTCCCTGTTTACCACAAGTGGAGAACCTACTTTTTTCTTGCCTGAAATCCGGAATGAATTGCTAAGCCTGCTTTGCTCATCGGCAGTAGTTCGGTCGGTCAAGGTTGTTGATTGTTTTTTTTTGTCTTTGAAAAGAAGAAACAGACTTTGTATTGAGCATGACAGGATCTGTGTGAATTGTTCTTACATGTAAATGTGATATGGTCATGTCATGAGCTTCATGGGAAATGGGACAACAAAATTCGGGTTTTTCGAATATCCCCGAAATGGCTTATAATCAGATAAAAAACACGTAGATCAACGCATAAAAGCTGGAACATTCTTCATTTCATTACAAATGCAAAATACTTTGGAATTTTCTGAAAGTTAAAAGAATTTTTTGTCTATGGGTAGAAGAAACGAATGGAAAGTGCTTCTGTTCTGATGTCTAAGAAGGCGTACTCCATTTAAAAGGACCACTAGTCCCTTAGTAAATCGGCTGGTGAGCCCTTCTAACACGGAGCCTCTGTGTTTTCCCCACGGTCTCTCTAAAATTGGACTACTGCGATGTGGCTGTGATCGTATGACAAGGACTTTTGGATTACTGTTTCTCTCTCTACATTATTTTCTCTTGGTGCCCTTTTGGAAGTGACTTGATGAACTTAACTAGAGCAGGGGAACAATGGGATTCACCTGATGGGATGATAGTGTGATTGATACGTTAACTTAGCCCATCTTATTTTATTTTTGGATGGGAGTTTGAAAGCGATGATGTTGATGATGTTGTGATGTGCTGATGGAAAAAGGAAGGAAGAAGAAACCAACTGGTCACATCATGTTTTCCTAAACATTTGCTCTAAATTCCATTACCCTCCATTAGAATTGTGTTTGTTTGGTGGACAAATTACAAACGATCCATTATTAAAAGCTCGTAAAATTCTGAGAAAAAAAAACTCGTAAACGAGCATGGCTCGCTGGTAGTGGACGCGACGTGATATGACATGCTGATAACTCACCGTCGTGTGTGCAGACAATAACGATATTAAAAACATATCGATGTCCCTTTTGTATTTAATGGTCCTTCTGGTTCTTCTCAGAAAGGAAGAAGGTGCTTGACTATTTTTTGTTTGCGAGGAGGAAGTTACAAATATAAAACTCATACATGACAACGTTTATATCCGAGGACGTGCCCATATTACGCATATTTGTTACGTGTAATTTCGCCATTGTGTGTGAGGTGGAAGTGTGGGACTATTAGTGAAGAAACTCAATATGTCATTATTATTGCTACATTGTTTCTTCTACAACTTCCCCCTTAAATGTGCCTTTTAGCGAAAATCGAAAAAGAAACTGCTCAAAAAGTAGTCACGTCCTTCTCTGCCTTTTGCCTGAGAAAATTGATTTTTGTGTGGTGAAAAGTTATGGATGGAAGATGACAAAGTCATGTCAGACTCATCAAAAACGGCGGTAATGATGATGATAAGTGCGTAGCGGAAGTGGGGATGTGAGATCTCACATGTTTCAATCAAAAGGAGAGAGTTTAGTCCATTTAATTTAATCATGCCGTTCGTAACAGTTGTGACTTTGGGAGGTGCGTCCTCATCAACGGATATGATATCCTCGATGGTCAAGCCCAACAGTAAGGAGGTTGCTGAAGGGGACGATAATAACTCCAAGTTGGTCGGGATTAGGGAGCTCAATGATGACGATAATGTGGCCGAGAATAATAACAATAAGAGTGAGAGTTTCCCAGCGATGAGCACCGGTGGAGAGGACTCCGCCAAGGGAAAAGAAGAGGATAAGTCAAAATCTTCCAAAAAGACAAGGTCATTCATAGGCTACAAGAGTAACAATGCGGCTAACAAACGGGCTGAGAAAATTCTATCCCGGTTGACATCCAAAGGAGGGACAGTGTCTTCCAGTTCTCTTTCCCTTTCCTTCAACTTTGGGAACTTGGCGCAGACCAAGAGGAAAAGTGTGAGTTTTATTGACCTCCGCAGTGCTGGAAAAGTTGCTGGGGGCGGGGTGAGAAATCAAGTGAAGAATAGGAATAAGTTACTAGCTTTGATAGACCTTTCCCCAACATCCTCCACCGGATCCTCGTCATCATCCTCAGGTGCATCTGGGGCCATGGCGGCTAGAAAAAATTCGTACACTAATTCCTGCTCAGAGTCCGGCTATGGCTCTCCAGACGGTTCAGGGGATGATAGCGGAAGTTGTCGGAGCTCATCTTCAAGTCGCTCTTCCTCCAGTTCTCCGCCCATTGCCCCAGAGCTTCTCCTCCTGGAGGAGGATGAAATCGGCTATTTAAACAGCATCAGTCGAACAAAGGCCTTGAGTCACACAGATTTAACTTCCATAGCCGGAACGGTTGTTGAGGTGGATGACGACTTGATCCCATCTCAAGTGACAGCCACAGGCTCCACCACAGTTATATCCTCCTCTTCCAATGCCTCATCAGCCACAATAAGCGGGATAATCCCGACAGACGACATGGGCCATAGTGCAGTGAGCAGTATCAGTTTCATTCCCTGTCATGAGGATGACTACTTTCCCCAAGTTATCGAAGTCAATAAGCCCATGGGGATTCATTGTCCTCCCCCGCCTCACTACACCAGTACTGTCAACATCTCCAACAATTTCCCCTTGACCCACGGTGGAAATAATTTTGGTGGCTCCATTGCTAACTTCTCTAATTTACTGAATACCCCGTCCCCCTCTGTCGCCAGTTTTACTAGTTTAGGCCTCGCCCCAGTATCTGGAGGCTCCTCCCTGTTCCCCTCCTACATTCCCAAACTGTCGGGAACAGTCCAAGGGAAAACTAACATTTGGAAAACGTGGATAAGAAATAAGTTAAATCTGAATAGAAACGGGAAGTACACACTTGAAGGAAGTATGACCAGTCTGGGTACCTTCAACTTTAAAGCGGTAAATAAAAAACTCAAAGCCAAATTAAGAAATTTCCTTTAAAAAAATATATAACCTCTCGTGATTAACACTAGGAAAAGTTTTTTTCTTTCAAAAACTTATAGTTTCGCTGTCGAAAACTCATAAATCACTTTTTCTACTTGTATAGTACTTATCAACATCATATCACTTATCAATTTTTATTGTTGTCTCACGCATCTCATTATTTTTTTTTAACAATTAAACACTTCACTACGCAAACTGTAGGAAAAAGTGTTTATTTAGATATAAAAGTGCGTTCAAGCTCACATCATGAAAGCCATTTTTTGCACGCAGTTTAGCTTCTAGCAAAAAAAATGTCTCATTCATTTTCCTCATTATTACTTAACTCCCAAAAGGAAACAGATGAAAAAAAGTTTTTTCTTTGCCGTTTCCAACAAAAACAGCACTGCTATTATTACAGAATGGCTAGATTGAAATTGAACGTGTGGCTCTTCTGTGACTCCGCTCACACATCGCATAATAATGCTAATAACAATAGTCATACTCATAATCATAATCATTATTTCTTGTGTTCTGAGGTAATAATCACTTTTTTCTGCATGTGTGTGGGAGAAAGGAAGCGTTAGTCTCACGTTGCACTCCACGCACGCTACCAATATTGCAATATGTAATGAATGAATGGAAAAAAACAAGAGGAAGGAAGGAAGGAGCTGTTTGAGAGTCAAGTCTGAGAGAGTTTTCTTGAGAGCGAGATGAAGGGGAGGAAGAAAAATGGTTGTGTTGTAATTTGTAATCATATTTTAAATATTTTAGTAATGTTGTGCTAATAGCGTTAAAGAAACAATTGTGATTTGGAGGAACGCTAACTGAAGTGGAGGTAAAACTTTCCTTTATAATAAAAGGTATAAAAATTGCTGAATGAAGAAATTAATATAGCAGAATTTGTTAAATTCTTCCGAAGAATATGGCAGGGTGATGATAGGGTGGAAGGTAAAAGATCAGACAATTTGCATTGGACATACTTATCGTGTGTCGTCCTTTCGGAAGAAGTGTGCGCTTTCATGACGATTGGCTTTTGATTGTGTTCTAAGCAGGGAATGAATGAGATGTTATACCGTGTTGGTACAATAAGGAAACATGTTTAGCGAATGTCTGGCTCTGCGTGGGTACATAAATATTTGACAGTTTTAAAAATTGAAATCATAATATTGTTACGTTGAATTGTTGGGGATTGTGAGGTGGAAGCAAGTGGGTGCGATGAAAAATTTATTATTGAGGAAGATCATTTCGGAGGTCGAAGGCTGAATTACATGCATAAAATATATGCTATGTTATGTATGTTTAAAAGCCTTTGTGAAGCCGAATCAATTTATGTGTAGCAAAAACGGAAATGCGGACTATTTGTCAAAACAATTTCCGTTTGATTGGATCGAAGTTCATTTCCCATTCCTTGAGCTGGAGTATATTTTTCTTTGTTGCATTTCAATAACGAGTCGAGTAGTAGTTGCCAAAAATATTTACACCAGAAAAAAATGCTTCTAGATAGAATGTGCATCGATGGATATTTCTGTAATCTACATTACGTTTTGACAGATCATTATTGATTTTTTATCCGATGCTTCTACTAATTAAGAAGGAAAACAGTTCCTCAGTAAGTCACACACTTCTCTCCTCCCACAGCCTGCATCTCCTCTCTGTTTCATTTTATTTCTCAATTTTACACGCATTTCGTGCACATTTCTTATTATTGATTTGATTAGTTTGCCATGGCGTGTTTGAAACAAGAAATGCAATAGTAATCCAACCCTACTCAAATTACACAAAAAAATCCATATGCATTATGCACCCATCTCTCCCTCTCACCATGAAATCCTCTAGTGACCCATCGTACTATGGATGACTATCACCTCTATTGACGGCGCCATCCCATTCATTTACACCTTTGTCATATCATTATCTTGCTGATATTTCCCTTAAAAATCATAATTTATTCGAAAGAGTTAGACACATCTGCATCGCCAAAAAACTCATGTATGAAGACAGCTAGACAGGCACGCACCATTGTACCACCAAATGCGGCTTATTCACCTTTCCTGATATTTCTCGAAGATTATGTTCCTATCATTCATTACATATTATCCAACAATCAAATTAGGCAATTTGCTATCCCACCCGATACATCTCTAACAATCCCAGCTACTACCACACTCCGCACTCCTTTCGTTTTTTTAACAAGGAACAAAAACAAAAATAAATTGATAATGACGACATTTTTCGAATCCAATAAAGTGTCCAGTGAAATGAGATAACGACAGCTTCGAACAAGCAGAGTTCATATTGAAAGATATATTCCATACTACGTGCCTGGCTTCTATAATTAAGAGAAAGGACAAGGAAAAAACAATTTTAATTTTGGGATTGGAGTCCATGGCTAATTGCACTTCACGATATGCAATAATCATTACATTGTTGGGAATAAGTTGTTAGCCAGGTCATGTAAAAGTTGACATGATGATAGGGATACGCCATCCCTTTGCATTTTTATAAAAAGAAAAAGTAATAAATTCAATTTTTTTAGTTGGTAAAAAAAATAAAAGCTAAAAAATGACTGAAGTACTTTGTTGCATCTGACCATAATCAACTGCGTAATGATGTGATGTTCAGTTGAAACATTATTATCATTACCAATTACAATTATTCTTACATGAAGACTACAATTGATTCCATTCATTTCAATGTTAGATCACCATTTAAGTAGAAATCTGTCAAGAAAGGTTGTCCTTCTCTCCAAAAGATATTATATGCTGTTCAAAGGGATGTCCCCAACCATAAAAAAGGAGATACCTAAAAGGAAAGGGGACCCTTATTCTTGGTAAAAGAAAAAAATCCATTTAATTTATAGTTCGTTTGCATATTAATGGGAGCAAAACCAGCAATTATAAAAATGGTAACAACTTGTTATTGTGATTCTCTTTGTTTTTCCCTTGTCAAGAGACGAGGAAAGAAAAACCGGATTAGAATAGGAAAAGTTGATATAATGGTTCATCAGAAAATCATCGGTTATCATACAAAAGAATTAACTTCTCAAAGGAAAATTTCAGTTTCTTTTGAAATGAAAATGAAGCTGTTCACTTCATTCATTTGTTTCTAGATATGGTTGCGCTATCTGTTTCTTGAGTGTTGTCGATTGATTATCTATCTCGTGGAATTAATGAGACTACTACAGCATAGCTAGTGCATTTATAGCGAATAATATTGCAATTTTCCGTACCTGTCCAAAATCCAATAATTTGACAGGGATGACAATGACATGAACTGCACTGCAAAGCCCTTTTTCATTCACGAAAGGGGGAAATCATTTCCCTTTTTTGATTATTTTGGGTGGTGGTCATTCCCATTTGTATTGCTATTGATATCAAATTGCTCGAATGAAAAGTAAAACTTGATCTTGATCATGATCACAAAGAGAAGTGAAATGTGTGATGGTGATGTGATCATGTGAGCTCATCAAAATAATGATGATATACCTAATTTGCAAGTAAGATGCAAAATGATAACCTGCTCCCTGCTTGCCACCTTAAGGAAGGAAAAAGATTGATCATTTCCATATAATATGGGCATTGGGCATGGTACGGCCGGAGGCAAGCAGGCAAACAAGTAGAGAGAAAAAAAAGTAATCATAATCAGTCATCAGTCAACGTATAAGTAAATATGATTAGGTTGATAAGAACATCATGTGAGGAGAAATAATATTTGCATAATGAGGTGGGTACAAGTACGCTAGCGCTTGTATTTTGCATGTAAATTTTATCTGTCGATGATGCGATGCCGAAAGATGTGTGCCTATCTGAAATGAAATTGAAAAATCTGACTTTTATGCACTTTTCAACAAAAATTTGAATTGAAGTTTTACAATAAAAATGCTTTTCTTTGACTATCCTCCCAACAGAATAAATCCTTGCTGGTGGACTGCACACCCGAATCCGAATACTCGAATAAGAAGCTTTACGTAATCCGACGGCTGGCCAATGAGCCCAGTGAATTTGTCTCGAGTCGGACGACAGCCACCAACGGGCTGTCAAGTCCGGTTGAGGATGATATCATTGATGACCTAGATGACAACTACAACTTATTCGTGAAAGAGTGCCTTCGCACTTACTCCACACCATTTTTGGAGTTGGCCAGCCCTGAAGAGGAGGACGATGAGGAGGCGGATTTGAGACTGATCAAAGAGAAGTTGGAGGGAAGGCATCACCAGCATCGATTACGTCTTCATCAGGAGAATGGGATAGTCCATTCCACCTCCACACTCAATGTGCCAAGTAACACGGAACTCTCCTCCATTGTGGGGAACAAGCCTTGTCATCTCTCCACCAGCTCTAGTACAAGTATACTCAACACCGATTGCAGCAGCAAAGGGGAGGGTGACGCCACAGACACCGCCGGAGCAAATAGTACAAATGGGGAGGAGGAACGCGCCGAGTCCCCAACAAGACCTCCACCCTGGTTCTGGAGCGTCTCCTGCCAAAGTCGAGGAATTGAGTTGGATGAAGCAGGGATCGCACTGGAAGGTCGGTTGGCCGTAATCCACAAGGAGGAATCCCAGGGGGATCGTTACATCCAAGTGAAATGGGATGATTCAGATGAGCGCTTCTACTTCATCGTCTGGGCCTATGAAGCAGGTCGGGACTGTATCTGTAAGGTTGACCTGGGTGAGGCCGACCCCATTTGGCATGGGGACAATAGGCTCGGGATCAACTCCAACATTATCGTCCACTCCGAACAGAGGAGGGGGCTGCTCCGTGACCTTTATACGGTTTGTGTGGAGCTTGGGTGCTATGACAAGTCAGCGAGGTTGGCCTCCTCGGACAATGTGGTTCGTGCGAGGAATCTTGTTCATCTCTTTCAAAGGGTGGATGTAAGTGCTCAATAAAAATATATGATAAATAATTAGTAGCTTTTTTATATCTTCCTCTTCTTCATGCTTTGGTCATCATTTCATATAAAAACCACATTCATGTCAATGAGGCAAGGTACCCAGGTCAAATACTACGTACAAGACAAGATCCAAAAACACTTTGTGGCTTTTCTCTTTTTCTTTACGAACTCAATCACGAACTTCCTCCTGGGCTAGGCTAGAGAAAATATCAAGAAACTTTTCGTTGATCACGCAGTGAAAATTTAAATGTTTTTATACGTGGTCGATCATCATCAGTAAGTGCTGTACTTATTTTGTCTAACCAATTTTTCGAGGGAGGTGGAGGCGTCCGATGAATCATGGCAAATGACTACGTATGCGATTCTCCCTGGAGGGTATAAATTTATATTGACAAGGTTGGTTATTTATTGGCAAATGAAGCAAACAAGCTGTTGAAGATAAGAAAAATTTCTGACATGGTTGTGGTTAGAAGCTAAAAAAAATTCGAATTTTGTATACAAAGCAGGAAATCACTGAAGGGCTATTTTTTAAAAGAAGACGAAAAATTAATTTATGAAGTGATGTAGACGTTGAAAAGAAAGTAAAAGAATTTCACGCGAGTTAATTTAAACACCTGTATTTCAAAATCTGAAGAATTAAAGCTCATAGCGCACGACTACGCTTGGAAGAAGAATATACGCTTGAAAAATATTAATGAACTTGTACTTGAAAAGCTTCAGATTTTGAATAACAGACTTTGCATTAATTATGTTAATTAGCGATAGATCATGACCACGTCACACTTTTACTTATACTTATACAAGGAAGAAAATTGTCAATAATGAGCTGCGAAGAAAATTGTCGACAAATTCTTGCCAATTATAATGTTTTGCTTGGGGCATTGTGAGACTACTGATGATATTTTTGGGATTGAATTAACTTGTTCCGCCTGCTCGACCATTGCTTCATTGTTGACCATTGGCACTAATTAATTGGTTAACTAGATGACTATTAGCACCTTTTACAGTGATAACGATGTGGCTGTAGTGGCAAACTATGTTTTGTTTTTTTTCTTGGGTAATTCATAATTATCTTAGCAATTAATTTATAGTATAAAGCAGAATGGCTATAAGATTTCTTATTTTTTAATTGGCTTTCCTGATGACAGGAAATATTGTTCAAGCTCATGCTGAGTTTAATTGCATTCATAAAGCTATTTATTTTATTATATGGAAATTGTGCTGTGAGGAAATCTCTAAAGTGTACATAAATTGCATATGGGACATGTTGATAATAATCATTAAATATTAATTGATTTTTTTGTAATGTATATGCTTTCTACTTACTTTTTCTTTGCTGGGGACAGTTGTTTTTTAAATTTTAATCTAATCTGAAATTGTAAATATGATGGTATTGGATTTCCTGTGTAAATAAAAATCTGTACTTTTTTAGGCTCTTGGATTTATTCAAAATGGGAGGTTATGGACTAAAAAACGAATTAAAGTAAGTTAATATGCAAAACAAAACTTAACATGATTGATGATACTGATGGATAATTAAACTTAATTGCTTGATTTTAATAACTAATTTTAAAAGGATGAGTTTTAAATGCTTGGATTTGGCTTTTGTTCATGCGCAAACGCGGCCGCTTTTCTTTAAAAAAATATATGATATGCGTAGTTTACTTATTTTAGCGAATGATTTTGTACATCTGTCATTGGAAAGTGAAATGCGTGTCCTCAACCATATTTTAATGACGATAATGACCGAGAGGAGTTGTCACACATTTCATTTCACTTTTGTTTTGAAAACCGTACTAATAAAATGGAATAACCATTGTATATATCCGGTGGGATTTATGAGCTTACCTGCAATTCACTTTTTTGCATGCATAAGGAAAACAGTATTCGTCTATTTAAGATGCTTACAAACCGACGACAATGAATATTCATTTTTTCCCATTTACTGCCGCAAAGCAAAAAGTAACATGATTTTTCCTATCGTAAATTGCACTACGTGAGTAAAAAAATGCATAAATATGCATATTATTGCATTCTCACATTTAGCTAATTACAGGTAGGCAAATAGTTTACACTATTATAAAAGCATTTAGATTAGTTAAGACAAAAAAACTTTTCTCTCATTGTCAGTCCCTTTTGTTAGCAATTATCCTGTCCCTGTGTGAGCAATTTTTGATCATCAATTATTTTACAAGTCCACTTTTTTACAATCCCGCTAATCTTAACTAGGCACGTTTTTGTCTTAATCTTACAAAGTAGCTGTAAAATTAAAGTGGGGGAAGAAGGCTTGAGTGCTGATTTCTTTTAAAAAAACGAAATAAAAGTAAAATTAAATGGGTGACAGAGGAAAAGGAGAATAAAATGGAAAGTGAAAGGGAAAAAACGAAGTCTTTGAACAAACAAATAAGTTAGTTTTATTTGTTTGCCCATTACCTTGCAATTAATTTAAAAGGGAGTTTTGTAGGAGAAAAGAGACGGGCATGGGGAGACCACCCCAACCCAAGCAAGCAAATAACTTGTAGCTCGCAGCATGTCCTATTGTTTTTATACACTTATCGTTAACTTTTAGAGCTTTTCCATCGTATTGTTTAGATTCCTGAGAGGGAGAAACAGTTAAAACTTTTATCGTCATTAATAAAAATAGTAAAAGTTCTCGTAAAATGGGCTTCTTCTCGGTTATAACGATTTCAAAGCGTTTTTATGTTGGCTAGTAAATTCGCGTTGTGACAATGTTGTGACATATCAAGTTCAATGTCGTTTTTGAATGCAAGCAAAAGTTTCACAGTACTTTAAGCATGCGTAAAGTTTGAGAAACTACGTAAATTTGCGTTAATCAATTTTCATGCTTGTCTATCAGAAACCTATTATTTATTGTGTAGCAGGATGGCACATTACATGCTATTGTTTTAATTTTTACGCGAAACGAAAATAATTTAAAAAATGTTTGGAGGATTCATTTATAACTTTCCATTTCACAGATGGACCTGTCCCATGAATTGAATGGTGTTGGACATCGTAGCAAACCCGGAAGCGAATTGTCAAACCGACCCTCCTCCGCCTTATCATGTTCCCTCTCAACCGGGATTATAGGTGGAGGGGGTGGATCCTCTTCGTTGTTGTCTCCTTACTCAAAGAATAGGCTTTTATCTACCCCATCAAATCCAGCCTTCTTCTTTACGTTGAGGATAGACTCTGTCGAGTTTCGATTGAGGACGGAAGGAGGCTCAGCGGTGGAACCTTATTATCTCTCGCTAGCTTTGTACGATGTTAAGAATGGGAGGAAAATCTCTGAGGATTTTCACTCCACCGTGGACATGGAAGGAAACATTGTTGGGAATAAGGGGGTAAAATGAGACAATAAATTTGAAATCCTTTTTTACCAACCTTTCGATCGGACTTTCTGATTTTAACTTGACTTGGTTCAAAATTTGTGATTAGGGCCAGTTTCGTGTATCCGAAACTAATGATCAGATCTTCGCCGTTGTTCGAGTAGAAAAGACACTTCAGGCCACTGAGTGGGAGGCCTATCTCCGAGGGAATCCTGATGGGAAGGCGGGGTCAAGAATATCAAAGAGTGTCACGACCTCTCCACTTTTTACTTCAGAACAGAGGTGCGATTTCAATTTTACTTTTGTATCGGATGAAGTCAACAGACTGATTATCAAGATAAGTATTTTATGCATATTTCACTATTGCTTTGATCAAACAGGTACCGCATGCCCCTTTGCTGGTCATGTCGCTCTCTTTTCCGAAAGTCTCCAGTCGGCTCAACCCCTCCTTCCACTACCTCCGACTTTGTCCTCGATCCAGACACAAGTTTCACCCCATTTTACAAACACGAAAAATCCACCGAGGAAGACATGCTCAAGCTGCTCGCGGATATGAAGAAGCCAGAAAAGGTTTCTAAGCTGACTACGGTCCCGGGGACGATCAAAGCCATAGTTGAGCACTTCCTCCCATCCGTCAAGCAAGAGGAAAAGAGTCCACTGGTGAACGTCATAGAATTCCCCATTAATTCTGTTGACAACTTCAATAAATTCGTCCACCTGCTTTACGTCTACCCAATCAGCCTCAACTTGAATCCCGTCGCAGGGAAAATCCGGGCGCGGAATATACTTTGTCGTGTGTACCTTAGGACGGAGGATGATGTCGAAGCTAGTCGTAAGCCCAAAATGAAATTTTTCCGGCTTAAAGCGTTCGTCCTTTCATCCAATTCCATTTAAATCAACTTATTTCATTACAAATATTTTCAGCATTAGAGCAGCAACCTGGAGGTGGTAGCATCGCCACCTACGTCCTCCACCACCGCTCAAACCCCGAATGGTACACGGAAATAAAGCTATCCCTCCCCGTAGCCCTGGACCCACGCCTCCATCTTCTCTTTCAATTCTTCCACATTTCCTGCTCCTTCGATGCAAAAAATAAGGTAAACAAGCCCGTCGAAAACGTCGTCGGCTATTCCTGGACCCCGCTCCTCAATAAATACCGATTCATTGGGGGTGAGCATGTACTTCCGGTAGCCGCCACTTTACCATCCGGCTATCTCCAGATACAACCCTTGGGCCTGGGGAAAGGGGTAAGTCAACCTTAACAATTACTTTCAAAATCATCCCAACAAATTACAGAAAAAATTAACCCTTTTCTTTCATTATCCGCTCCAACTTCCTACATAAAAAAATATACACACATATATTCCCCCTCATTTGCATTCATAATCGGTACACTTAAAAAAAACAGATTTTTCAAGGTGCAAACAATCCATCAATTTTTTTAACGCGCATTAAAACACGAAATACAATATCATCACAACCACCATCACCTCAGTAGTAAATTAAAGAGTTTTTTTTGCATGAGCTGAAAAAATTAATAATATAGCATGACAAAAACTTTCTCCCTTGTTTTTCTTGTTTGATCACTCATATCACATGCCCATTCGAACATACCTACATACATACCCCCTTCAAAGTTGTTTCCTTGCTTATCTTGCATGATATGATAATGAATATATGATGAATGGCTACCTTTTTGATCTGTATTTTTGACAACACAGCCATATCTCAGTATGTATTGATAACCTCTCCCCCTTGATAATAAACAAAATGCATATAATTGCTCAAAAAAAAATATAAAATAGCAAAAGTGATCATCATCTTCATTAAAATGATATGGGGGTTACTTGCGCATGTAAATATTTTTTTAAACATATTTTGATTTTTTTATTGCCGCGCTGATATGATGTTTTTGTGTACCAGTTATTGAAATGTGTGTAGTGAGTGGTGTAGCTGCAGTAGTCTCGTTTTTCTGATTGGTTTGCATATTATTTTTTTATTTGGTAGTTTGCATGTATGCATGCTTCTATATGATTATTATTATTTTACTGCTGCTCTCAGTATTTTATTAACTTTTTTTTTGACAAAATGCCACATTATTTAGTAGAAAAAAAGATTGTTTCAAACGCATGTTATTTTTTTTCGCTATAATTGCTTGAGGACTTCTCGATGAAGACGTAGGTACATATGTAGCTAGCTAGTACTTCATTATATTGTTGTCCTTTTAAACGCTAATTATGCATGAATCGATCAATTACAGGTGGAATTTTAGCCAGGTAGCTTTGTTGAACGCTATTGTTTCACTTTCAGTTTCAATTATCAGCCCATTTTCAAACCATTGTCAGTGGTTTGTGAGTAGATAGTAGGCACTATGGGGTAGGAAGACGCGAGCGAGAGGCGTTGTTACGTACACTTAAATAAATTTGCATACGGAATGCTCAACTCAAATTGTTGAATAGGTATTATGTTCCCATAATCAGTTTTTCGCAGCTTGCTTTTGGCTGCTGAATGAAAATGTTTGAACTTTCTTTAGAAAGGAGGCAGAGGACAAAATATAGCCTCGCAGAGGTTCAGAATTAGGTGAAGACGTTAACAAGCTTTTAAGTAAACGATAAATAATCAGCCAATTAAGGAAAGCCACTTTTGATTAGGATGTGTGGTAGGGATGATGATGATGACGATGACTGTTGGCACTTTTCGTAGCAAGCAGCAGCAGTGCATACACACCCATCAAACACCGACGGTGGCAATTGTCTTTTGAATGAGATGGGATGATAAAATGTATGGATGGCATTCTGTCAATAGACTCTCGAAATGAAAAGAGTTTTCTATTTTCCAATTGAATACCTCGCTAGATTCTGTTATTTGATTTGTTTGTTAGGGGGAAAAAATTATCATTTTTTTTTTGTAAATAGGACTCCTGTATTGGAAGTGCATTTATTTAACTAATTATATTTATGTTTTACATGTTAATTTTGTTACTTTCATTTCCAATGTTTTCCCTGTTTTTTTTTCTCTTAAGCATTTGTACATATAAAATATTCTAAATCCTAAAAAAAATATATACCTATCCATATTGCTTTCGTAGATGAGTGAATGCGATGAGGAAGTAGCAACAGATTTTAGATCCTCACCTCACGGTGGTCTCCCTCAGTTGCTCAACATTACTCGAAAAAGCAAGCGTCAGACTTTGGTGCAGGCAAGTTTACAAAGAATGAATTGAAAAAAATGTGTCTTCCTTTCCAATAAATGATGCAATCAATAATGCAATGCAAAATGCAACACAAAAAAACTGCTCTTTTCCGACAATATAATGCAATTAAAACAAAAAAACAATCAATTAACTTCTTGCTGTATAATAACTTCCCTACTTCTCTGTAAACCTTGTAGTTTGCTCACTCGCTCACTGTTTGCCTTTTTAGTGTACCAACTTACTTATCTGGTCTAATTACTTAATTTAATTATCTGTAGAACGAGCACTTTTCCCATTTCTTTTCAAAGACACAACTTTCTCTGAAACAAAATGCTGATCAGACCATGCATGTTTCTTTGCTCCTTCTTCTTGACTGGAAACTGCTGAACTAAATCCGATTTGAGTGAAATGATTTTTGATAATTGAATTGATTGATTTGTGATTGGAGTGAACTAAACTCTATCGACTGACAATTCTACACTTATATAAAACTACGCTGACGACCAAATATACTGACATGAGCTTATCCGGAATCCTGACACAAAAACTAAAGACTCAAATTCTGTCTCTATCTTCCTCTCTGCAATGAACATACCTACCTACCAATGCTATTAGTCATGTAGAGCCTCCTAAGCATACACACTTATCACAAAATATCAATGCATGTTCTAATTTTTTATTATACAGAAAATAAGAGTTTGCAATCCTAATGGAGCAAATCAATTTATGAATGATTTTTCTATAGTACGCCGGCCCCGACATAAACTGGCTGGATAAGTGCACCCTCTCCGTGAAACTAAACTTGATATCCACAATCTGGACAAAGTGCGGCAGTTTGGGCGCTTTCTTCACCCACTCGGAAAAGTACCTCAACCACCTGAACAAGCATGGATCGTCCAATCATAGCTTAGCCGGGAAGCTTCATCACTGCGATGACGAAACAACAATGAAGACCATCCGGGCGCTGGAGACAATGGACCTACCCACTCTGAGGGACTTCTTCCCCACGATAATGAATCAAGTTTGCAACATCGCAGGGATTTCCCGGAGTGTGGGGACCGCAGCTTTAAAATTCATTATTTTCGCGTTTCACACGCTGATCGAAGCCGGGCTGGAGTCCATTATTGAGCAATATGTCAGACTACGATTTCTTTCGAGTGTACAGGGCCCAGAGAATAATGGACAGAAGAAGAATATCAACTGTAGCAATAAGCCAAGTAAGTTTCTCAATTCAATTAACTTTTATTTCTTGTTTTATATTATTTCTCTGAAGAGGTGATGAACACACTTCCCAAACTGCACAAGCATATTTTTATCCCTTCTTGGGCAAGCAAAACCGTTTTATACGGATTTCGAGAGAATCTTCCCGTTTCCTCCACATGGAGCACCGAGAGCCCTTCATATTCGTCAATGAACTTTTTGAAAAGCTCGATGGCTACTCGTGGCTTTCCAATCTCCATTGCCTTCATTCCTTCATCAAAGTATTGCCGCTCTAGGGCAACCAGAGACTTCAATGCCTTCTTCTCCTCGGGGTCGTTCGAGGCAGTGATCTCTATCGGGAACTGGCTCAGCAATGGGTAGTTCTTTTCACAGGCATCGCACACGCATGAGAACCAGTACCGACCCAGAAGTTGTTTTTGTCGAGCCCTCCGCTCCATTTTTGTGAAAAGAGGGCCGTAATTGTCCGAGATTGGCTTTTGGGGTTCCACCCCTTTGATTGTTTGGATTATCATGGTCTTCCCGGAGAAGAATCTTGAAAAGGGTCATAAGACGATTTTTGTTTTATAGGAACTTTCCATGCGAATGCTTTTATTAAATGTGATTTTTACCTGGTCACATCCGGCGCGCAAGAATGGTTAAAATATGAAGCTGTTGGATAAATAGCAATCCCAATACTCGAAGTGTTCGTCTTTCTAAAATTGTTCTGGTTCTCCATCAGAAATTCGCAGACTTCATACGCGTTAAACGGCAAAACTTGCAGGTTTCTCAAGATGAGGGAGCCAATAAAGAGCTCATCCTCTGTTGGTTTTGGATTCTTGAAAAGATTAATGTCAAAGTATTGGTTGATGCGGAGGCACTTCATGAGGAAGACGGCCATCAATGCCCTATCATAAAATTCCGTCGGTGTGCGGTAGTCCTCCAGACCTCCCAGGTTGTATATGTTGAGATAGGAGCTGCTATCGTACTTTCCAGTGGATGGGTCCAAAATAACTTCAGCGTAGTCGTTTTTTAGAAGTGGTCCAATCTAAATGAGATCAAAAACAGTTCAAGGAATCATTCAAAATATTTATAAAAATCTTGTCGGTTGAATTAATCTCGTCGCAGTTACCTCCTTGAACTTTTCCAACGAGCTTTGTGTAATAATCCTCAGAGCCAGAAAAGCATTGGCACTCATCCCAGACCCCATCATCAACGCCATTACTTTGCACTCATACCGATGGTAACTGTCCTGAGCCTCCTTCCTGCACTTTCTCGAGCAAAACGCCACGTGAGAACAAGTCTCGCATGGGATGGGCACCTTAAACCTGACAAAGCAGTGGGTACAATGAGAGCCCATTTTCCCCAAATGGAGGACGCTTGCATATGGCTCCTCACATACAACAACCTCCCCAGTAGAAATCTGCTCTATAGCCATTGCAAATCTGCCAGCGTCATCATTATACGCTATGGCCATTTTCTTGGTGGCGTTGGGAAATACTGGGCTGGGGCTGGTGATTGAAATGCCATCCGGGAGATTGTTAATGGAAGAGTTTTGGTTTGATCCTGATTTGGAAGGTGGGGCATCCTTCATATATTTTTCAATGGCTGCAGAATGCTTCTCCAGCTTTTTCAAGAGCTTATCATTGGACTTGTCATGCTTTTCGGTGAGGTGCTTGGCAAGTCGATGAGTCACTTTGGCTTTCTGGTAGTTCTTGAGGGCAATGTAGCAGGATGTCATGCGCTCATATAATTTATGTCTGAAACAATTATAATTGAAATTTTTTACCCATGAATAACTCAACATATTTAACTGGGAAGTTTGATATTATCTACTACTTACTTGGATTCCTCTGGATATCCATATGTAATAGCCAATTCCGCATCATCTATCGCCTCCTGATAATCCCCAAGTTTAAAAAGTAAGGCTGACCTGTTGCAATAAGTACTGACGAGTTCGGGTCCCACCGGGGCCTGCACCAAACTTTGGGAATAGCACAACAGTGCCAGTGTGGTTTCGTTCTTTTCAAAGTGCTTATTTCCATCCAGCCGCTTTTGAACAGAGACTTCCGCATTCTTGCCACGGAAGATTAGCTCCGCGTTAATTTGATCCCAGCAGGAGGCAGCCACCACTTTAATCCGTTCCAGGTCATTTTGGCAGGCGAAAAATAAAGGGAAGTTGACGTCAGAGGATAAGGCGTCCGCTAACTGTCTGAAAAAGCCTTCCTTCTGACTTTGTATAGTTACGCGACTGCAATGTGCTCGGAAGTTGGCGTCTTCCTCACTTAAATCTCGAGGGTCCATATTTAAAAAAAAATTAAATTTAAAATTAAAGAAGACTGAAGGGAAACTGAAAAATATGTTTAAAAAAAGAAAGGAGGAAGTGTGTTCTGGTTTGAAACTTGCGTAAAAATACATAAACAAGAGCATGACGATGATCCACTTTTGCAGTCGATGACGTTCGGAACATTTCGTAAAACTCATTTTTTTATTCTTTCCGAACACTCTTTTCAGTGTCCGAGGTGCTAATAGACTCATGGATTGAACTATTCGAAACCGGAGATGGCTCAACGATCGCATCCTGTCTTGAACATTCCCGGAGCATTTTCTCCATGCTAGTGAAGTCATTTGCGGTACAGGGGATCCAAGTGGAACATCCAGTGGAGGACTCAAAGCTTTATAAACTCGTCCAACTGTTCACCTCCGAGGTTGTTCAACGTTGCCAGTCGGATCATGACATTTCCCGGAGTGCAAATGAATACATGGTCAGCTTCATCACCAGCTTGCTGTCAATCGTGGAAGAAAGACATGTTGTCTTCTCTGTAATCAACGCTTATCTAGCCTGTTTCGGACCCGGAGACTCCCATAAACTTCAGGACTTCAAGTTTTATATGCTTCAGAGGATGGTGGAGCATCCCCTCTTCCTGGAACTAAATGCTGCAGGAGGAGACGAAGACTACACCAGATTAGAGAACATCCAATGGTCGAGGCGCCACTTCCTTGTGGCCACCGTCATGAAACAGTGTAGAAGTGGACTAGGTGAGGTCTCCAATGTGAGGTGCTTGGCGCTCAAACCCGTCATGGCCGGTTTGGCAAGGCATGAAGCTGCAGGGGCAAAATCCACCATGTGGGTTCCCTGGCTTCGCGTTGTCTGCGATAATCTTCATAGGGTGTCCAGTATCAGTGGGGCGTACAATCATTCGTCAAGATGCTCTTCAGTGTCAACGGTGCTCTCCTCCACGTCCTCAACTCTGGTCCACGCCGCACTCAGTAAAAGCATCAGTGGACATAATCACGAAGGTCATAATCATGGTGCTTCCTGTGCAAGTAACAGCAGAGAAAGTAGTGGGATATTTCCAGCCCCTTTGCAGCACCTCCTTCACGGGTCGGAATCTGCAAGAAGCTCAAGTCTCAGTCTGAATCTGGCACCAGCCGTGGTCAATGGAGGGGGATTGAGTGGAAGTCCTAGTCAGAACTGTAGCATGATGAGTATTAATCAAATTGGAGTGAATGGGACGAATGGAACTGGAGCTCCAAGTACCACAGGAAGTGCAGGTGGCGGAAGCGGGGATAGAGGGAGCGTTGATAGGATGAGTTTTGGGAGCATATCCAATTGCGACTATTTGGATGCCATCTCAGCAATAAAAATGTCAAATCCGGCGGCATCCATCGCCCCATCCACGACCAGTTGTGGATCGGGGACGGAGACGATTGTAAACGAGAACGTTTCTAATGACTCAGCGTAAGCACTTCCTCATTTCGATTCAATGTCATAATTTTTTAAGCAAATTATAAATATAATATTATTAGCAAATTCATTCAATAAAATATAATCCTACTTTTATGCAGTGACGGACAAAGCATTCTGACGAAAGAGCCCAGTGACGAGGGTGACGCAGAGACGACCGTCTCATGCAAGCCACTATCCCAGTCGGGTGCAACGACGGATGTGGACAAGAGCAACGTTGTCCTTCGACGGTATGACAAGCTGAATGAGATGGAAACAAGTCAGTTGCTCGTCAGCGGTTTGTACTTGCTCAAAAATATGGGGAAGGATGGGCTGAAAGTCTTCTGGAACAAGAGTACGCCAAGGGAGAGGGCTTCCCTGTTGCAAATGGTCCATCTTGCTTGCATCCACTTCACCAATGCACGGAAGAACAGTACAATAACGAGGAAAAAGGTTAGTAAAATATGAGGACATTATATTCAGGGAACAGAATGCCAAACAATGTGGTTTTTCTATTGAATTTTATTTACGTTCCCATTTTAACTAGACAAAAATGTTTAGTTAGTTCAAGTATACTTTTTACTACTTTACATTTTAAACGTTTGTAAGTTAACAATAATTATGGCTACGAGCAAACCCCCCAAAAGCCCCACCGTAGGCTCAAAAAGTCCACATCATAATAAAAACAGAAAAATTTGCATTGGTTCGTTATGCATAGGTGGCTCTTTTAATGCCTCCAAAAAGAAAAAGAAAAACGTAAAAAAATCATATAATTTTTTTCTATCCTATTTCCAATTTATATTTTAATTTTTAATTAAAAATATTTATTTCAGATTGTGGGAATTGCCGCCCCACCTCCAACAATGCCTCCAAGTCCACGTACCTCCCTCCTCCCTAATAAGAAGTGGTCATCCCTACCCTCCAAAACGGAGGGTGAAGGGCTAGACTCTTTCGGAAAGGACAAGTCGGAAGCACCTGGTCCAGATCAGACACGTAAAGCCTCCCAAGCCGCTCCAGCAGTATTGGATCCAATCAACGATTGGAAGACGCTGAGCACAGAAGCTACCTTCACATCCGTCAACACCCTCTCCCAACTGATGAGCGTTTGCAAAGGAGAAAGTAACGAAATGAGAGATGTGATCCGTACCACCCTGGACGTAGCAAAAACTTCAGAGGACACCAGAGCCATGTTGGAAGCCCTTGAGAATCTCTTCAAAGTGGATGAGCTCGCAGGCATCGTCTTTGCTAAGGGGAATGAGGACCTCAGTTATCAACTGTTTTGCAGCCTTCTCAACGGATTTGGAACGAGTTACTTGGTGAATGCGTGCGTCCTCATCCTAGCCAAGTTATTCCTTCAAGATCCAATGCGAACGACGACACAAAGCTTACTTGCAATATCTAGCCTGCAGCTCTCCCGTGTATTCATCCATAATTTCCGGAAGTCGCTCCAAGTCCTGGAGAGAAATCTGAGCATCAATGATCGATCCAGTTTTGTCATGTCCATCACGGAAAATCTGAGTTTCATTGATGTCAGCGAGTTCGACATGGCCACTTCTTCCACTCCCAAAATGAATGGGACTAAGCAACAGCCCCGTGCTGTGAGTGGCACTAACGGCGAATCCCCTGCACAACCTTCCGGCATAACCAAGCCAAAACTCGGACGGACTCTCTCCAGTGCTGTCGATTTATCCACGAGACTGTCCACGATTATAAATTCTATTTGGATGCTCAAAGCATGCCACAATGACTATAGATTTAGTGAGCTATATCTAAAGCTTGCAAATTACTACTCCCATTTCGCCCGGGGCAAGTTGAGAATCGAAGCATTCGACGCGTTGAAGGATGAGCACATTTCCAAGAAGAGGTTTAGCGAAGCCTTGATCTGCGAACTGCACGTGGCAGCAAGACTCGCCAGACACACGGCCACCCCAGAGGTGAAGAGGATTATGCTAGGAATTTCCAAGAACTTGAAGGATGAGTTTGAGGAGGTGGAGGAATGGCCGGAAGAGGAGGATAATACGGAGGAGCTCATCCAAAGACTCGAAAGTTGCGTGATGCTTTGCCTCAAAGCGGAACGATATGGGTTGATGCTGGAGGTCTACAGGATTTTGGTAGACATCCAAGAGTCCCTGTCCGACTACGCTGCTCTGGAACACTCCTACAATCAGATGTCCAAAGCCTGTAGCTTCATCCAGAATAAGAGGGAACGGTTCCTAGCTACGTACTATCGAGTCGCCCTGTACAAACCGAAACGAACGGAGGATCTGACCAGACCTGTAGAAGTCTACGTTTATAAGGAGCCCAATGTCACTTCCCTGACGGAGATCTGTGGAAAGGTGGAACAAGCAGAGGGGGCAACAATATTAAGTGGTGATCTTGACGATCAGCTTCCCGAGAATGATCAGGTCTATGCCACAATCACCCACGTCATGCCGTTGCCGAGTGAGAGTCCGAGAAGGAAGCTGTGGTCTGAGGACTTCAGGAGGCATCAGAACATCCAGAGGTTTTCTTATGACACCCCATTTGCGATGAAGAGTCAGGACAAGTTCAGCATTGACAATAAGGCTGCTGTCCATCAGCAATGGAAAAGGAGAACAACCGTTACAAGTAAACACAACATTTAATTTGTTTTAAAGAACTTGATATTTTAAATTGCCTCAATTAATCCATCTAATAAAATAACCATACTTATTCTTGTTCCAGCGGAGTATACGTTCCCAGCAGTAGTCAATCGCTTGAGGGTGATCGAGTCTGCGGAGGAGAACTTGAGCCCGATCGTTGTCGCCATTGATGACATGCAAAGGAGGGTTAATGAGCTCCGATCTGAGTTACACTCACAAGACATCAAGAGAATCCAACTCAGACTTCAGGGTTCCGTTAGCGTCCAGGTAAAAGGAACAAATCAATTTTGCAATCTTAATAATACTTGAAGTGGATTCTTAAACTTCGATTCGCTAACAAATGACATGTTTTAATAAATTTCCCAGGTTAATCAAGGTCCATTGGCATATGCTCGGGCTTTCTTTGAAAGGGAAAGTGAATACCCCACACATGACATGAACCGTCTTAAAGCTATCTTCCGGTAAGGCTAAAACATTCCTTTTGTTTTGCGATTAGAACAATGTTTCGACAAAAATCATTTGTATTTTTATTAACTAAAAAAAATTTTCCTATAGGGACTTTGTTGAGTGCTGCGGAGAGCTTCTCGTGAAGAACAAGAATCTAATCCAACCAGAGCAAATCGACTATCACGCACAATTGGACTCGGACTACACGAAGCTGTGCACAGTACTCAGCCCATTCATCGGACTGCCGGAGCAGGCAATGAACAGAATGAGCAGAATCTCTATCAGCTCATATTAACGAAGCAAAGGCCATAGTAAAACAAAACGTGTAAAAATTCATATAAAAATAAACTATCGTGTAGTAATAATAATTAGCGTAGTGAAAAGAAAAGTGGACAAATAATTAAGAATAGACTAGATTCTAATACTTTCAATAATTTATCTGCAATACGTAGGAACTACTTAAGATTACTAACTCACTTCATGATGACGATTGTTATATTTGAGATTTCTTGGAAAGCTTTAAAACGTGGAAGATTTTAAGGAAAACAATTTAATGTAAATGTTTTAAGTTAGAATTAATTGAAAAAATAATGCTCATGTCTTACTGTACTAGAAAATACGAACGGAAGGATAAATTGTTTAATAGAAAGTATTTCTACTGTAGCCTAATAATGTATTATATTTATAAAGAGTGTAAAGAATGGCGAGACTGAAGGCTTTTGACATTGATGATTTGTTTGAAGGGTTGCTTTTGCTGAGATTATAAAATATACATTTGGATCCAGATTTATTATGAAGGAGCAATTAAATAGCGGATTGACTGATATTATTGTAAATGTTCCATCAACGTGTTTTCCAGTAAAAATATAGGTAAATGGTCTTGTTGATGTTGATGTTTTTGTAGTATAATTTTGTATAAAAATAGATGAATTTGTTTTTTAGAATGAAAATATGTGTGCTCACTATACTAACTCCCCGTTTTAAAAATTGTACATATTATACCTACTGAATGCACAAAAAAAAATCCTGAAACTGTTATATGCAAAGTATGCGTACTTCTAAAAACTAATTAATTAATCTACTCATTTTCATTATGAATTTTTGTTAGCGCGCTTGATTTCGTTTTTTATACTAGGTAATTTTATCCTTCTAAAAACCAATTTTAGTTAAGTAATCCCATTATGCGATTTTAAAATCTACGTCAGTGTCAGTGGATCTGAACTTGCTGAATATTTCGATAATTTTTAATTACTAAGCACGAAAGTACTTTCAAAAGATATGATATTACATACATCTTTTAATAAGATTGTGACGGCCTATTTTTTAAGTTGATTTTTTTTCTTGAGCTCCAATTCAAAGTTTACAGTTGGGTATATGATCTGCGTGGAAGGAAATGAACTGTATTGTATGATGACTTTTAATGCAACAATAAGTCCAGTATTATTATTTCAACGAAGGAAAAAAAAATGTTTAAAAAAGCGAATATAAATACAAGCCTAAAAATGCATGTGCCATTATTATTATGTAATTACACTATGATTTAGTTTTTTTAATAGTTTATCTAGATTAGAATTGACTAATATATTATTATGCCTAAAACTATAAATTATAAGCTAGACGAAACCTTTATTCTTTCTTGTTGATCGAACAATAAACGTTTTTTTTTAAACAATTTATTCTTTTTGCATGTACAAATTGACAAATTGATTCCATATCATATCATCATCGTCATCCATCATGTTTTAGTTTCAAAAACAAATTACGGAGAGTAGAGCATTGAGTGAACGGAACAGATTGTTAGCTGTTGTTGACTTAATTGATACGATGTAGGATTTTGTCTTACTTTCCTCTCCACAGCATACTTATTAACCTGAAACGTGAGCCAGTTTGATTTTTTGAGCCAATCAAGGGAATACCCAACCCCATTCACTCCACTTGACTCATTCCAACAATATTTTTTTTAAACTGAAGAAATCCGATTATTTTCCCACATTAAGACAAAAGGTACATCGAAATCTACTTTACCTACAAAAAGTCAAATGCTCAAGACAATTTCCAATACAAGATATATACTAGCTTAGGCAGCTAGACATATACAGTACTTTTTTTTTCTTTTTTCATGGAGTGAAGAAAAACAATGGAATGGAAGTGGAGTGGACACGCGAGTTAGAAACAATATTATTATTTTTCTTCCCATCCATTTCTTAGATATCGCCATTCATAATCATAAAAGCCAACACCAACAAGTCAAGTTAAAAAATTGACCCTTATGCATACCTGAGCTCTTCAACACTACTACAGCAGCACCTTTATTCTTTGAGAATGATTAAATAAACCCACACTCCGCACATACATACGTTAGGAATGCATAAATATATCTAATACAAGATAAATACAACAGGTAGGAAAAATTTATTCAAGGTAAAATTCTCATCCACAGCAAATAACACTTTACAATATTGCATATTATTCCTCAACTCAAGTTGTTAGTTAGTGGGGTTTGCGGTGGGCTTCATTAACTCTCAGGTGGATGGACAAACAGGCGTCATTCTCATCATCATCATTATCATCCCTATCACAGTTCATTCCGTGTTGTAAGAAACGATCTCCTCCAGTGAGTGTCATTAAAATACCAAATTCACATTTGGTAAAATCCATATCTGTGCTCATGCACTATGATTATGATATCTTCCATCATCATTACTTAACTTGACGGTACAGGTGGATCCGTTCGAGTTCGATGATGGATCATGGATGACAGTCTTGGCAGTTTGCCCTTCCACCTTCGCTATTAGTTAAGAAGAAACATTATCCATTATAATTTTAAAGATTACATATGAACCAGTGAATCCTGTGTGCAGTGACGCTAGATAGATTGTTTTTCAACAAAAATTCCTTGTTATTGGAATTCGTGACATATGTAAATTAGCTGTCCAGGTGCAATTAAGGGGTAGAGCAAGTTACGATCTTTAAAATTAGCATGGAAAAATAGACATGCACATAAATTAATATGGAGTACGTGATTTGTTAGTGAAATTGTTAATAATATTTTTGCTGGTATTTGTTTGGGGAAAAAAGTGAAACATGGTTGAGTTTGCTGTAATACGAAACGAATGAATGGAATGATGAAGTTAAGATTCCATTTTTGTGAAAGAAAAAAACTTTTCAAATTAAACTTTATCAACTTCAGCTTGGCGACTTCCAGTCCAATATGGATACTGACTACTGCGTACCGTGACCAATGTCTGGTTCTTATTGACGAGTGCTATCTTCATTAATCCTCTGTCATTATCATTGCAAAAAACGAGAGGAAAAATTTAAACACAACAGTTTGCAATCCATTTCCCCCCCCATTTTACAATGTCCAAATAATGCTCCTGAATTTGTAATTCTCGGTTTCATGAAATTACCAGTAATATCTCTTTTCTAAGTAGTTTATTAGCTTACTTAGAAAAAAAAGTTGATAAATGGGTGTATATAAAAGCGAAAGATTCATATAAAACATGATATGTGTGATTATGCGAATTGCGATTTTTCTGCAAATAACACATTTTTAGCTTGTGAGTGAGTACAGGATTGCTGCTATTAAACCTGTTTTGCGAGATAATTTTTTTTTTCTGGGAGAGATCTCTTAGCGAAATAAGTTGTTTTTGTGCCCAAAACGAAGGAAACTATTGAATTGAGTCGAGTTGAAAAATTTTGAGTTGGATGGGAGATTATTATTAGAAATTGGTAATGCCTTTTCAGACACAATAAAAAAGTCTCCAAATTCTGTTACAAACTTTTTTTTCATCAGAAGTACGCTGATTGGTATTCGACATGGGAGGAAAACCGGGATGGTCCTACTCCTCCATTCATTTCCATAAGCAAGTGAACTCTCCAATATCGATCAAGAGAATCTCGCAAATAAGGGAACCCCTAATTGTTTAGGTGATTCCTTAATTAACACATGGGAAGTGACACAGTGATCATTCTCCAGTTCCTTAACCCCAAACTAAAGTGAACGGAAATCCCTAGACATTACTAACTTGTGGGTATGTACTAACTAAATAAATACTCATTTTTCTACACGGAAGAGCAAAAATTGTTTGTGGTCAAGTAGCAGCGCTATTCATGCCGTCGTCCGTCACAAATTCTACGATCTTTGCTATCATAACAGTCAAGAGAGGTGTAAATCTGTTAATTTATACGATAATTTAGTGTCAATTAACTATTTGCATTTGGAAAATTTGGAAGAAAATGACGTATGTTACACTGAAAGGATATCC
>JAQGAI010000077.1:0-29185 GCA_034696905.1 Lepidocyrtus violaceus | reverse complement strand
AGCTAAATCTTCCAATTTCACATAAAAATTCATGATAATAATAATAATACAATCCAGTTATAAATGTCATCAGGTGGTAGTTGTGGTGCCTGCGAAAGTCGATAATAACTCGGTATACAGCCCGTCATATAATTTGTACGTGCTCATCCCAAGCAACAATCCATTTTCATGTTTGCACACATACATACGAAGGACCTCGACATAAATGTATTGAACGGGACAAAGCTGAAATGATATGAAGAAGGAAAAAAAGTTTGGAAGAAAATGACTATTTTCAACCCAATTTTCAATGCCCGCCCAAAACTTGTTAAGTATTATGTAAATTGAACTCTTTCAAGTTTTCTCCACTTCGGACTTCAATATCCTGTCCATATCTCTAGTGGATGAAATGATGATGGATCCAAATCATCGAAGTTGTATATATCGGACCTGCAAACTAGCTGGAGCAGATAAGTACATAATACACCACTGTAATATATGAAGGTGATGGTGGTCCTTCAACTATTGATCATGCATTCAGGCAGACCCAGACATTACTCTGGAAAGTGGAAATCCAAGACAAGATTATCATTGTCCATGTTGATGATGACGATAGAAAGTTAGTTGAGAATAGATATGGGATGAAAACTTCTTTTTTTTCTCTTCTTTTCAACCTACTAGTTGAGTTATTGAGAACGAAAAAGAGAAAAGAGTAAATCCCAGTTCTGAAATGGAAATCGGATACTCATCTCATCCCAATTGTGTTTAAACTAGCATCCAGGGCACATGGAGGAAATGAAAGAACCAGGAAGGAAGAGAAAGGGACACGTCCGTCCGTCACCATCGCCATAACATACCACTACCATTACACTGAAAACTGGAATAGGTACATAGAGTTCCTATGAAATCCGAGATGAAAGGGGAAAATGTTAATCTGGTATGGATGGATATGACATGGGAAAGGACTTCGCTCTATTTTCTATCTCTATAAATAAGATAAATTACATTTCTAAGAATATAGTCGAGCATCAACCATGAAGGTTGTAAAACACAGAGTGGAGTGACTTGCGAAGGAAAAAGAAGTGGAAAGCAATAATATTTCGTCGGCAGAGAAAACATAAATCCTTCTTGCTCAAACAACTACTTATTTACATAAGACAAACTTTATTTATTTCATTTTAGGTCACTTCTCTCCACCTAAATCAAAAACTAGAAAAAAAGTTTAAGAACTTTTCCTCGCTTTTGATCAGAGTAATATAAATTTTGAGTATGTTTTTCGTTTGAAAAGTAAACAAGTTGTTTATGTCTGTGTAGTCTAGTTTGTGTAGTTGTATGCTTGTTTATGCACATGGGTAATCAATTCGGTCAGATCAAGAATCTTCTATTTAGGTTGAGTTGAGCCATGGATAAATGAGCCGTGGTTGAGATTCAGTCATACAGAATAATTTCCCCCGTTTATCTTGTCTCTTTACTAGATCAAGGGGCGGGTCAATGCTAAAGCAAGCATAAAAAAGTTCAAATTTTTTAGTTGTAGACAATACATTATTAGCTACACTTTAGCTTTCTTCGGAGAAAAAATGACAATTTCAATTTTGGCATTGGTTAAATGGAAATGATACCACAACACAACTCATCATCTCCATTCAATATCAATACAAGTACACATTTTAAAAGTCTTTATAAGATATACATCCAATAAAAAGCCTTTTTAGTCAAAGTTGATTTTAAGATAAGCTCATTCTTGATATTGTCGATTTTCTAAGCTTATATTTTTTACAAAAATCAAAACAGCAAAATATGAGAGCGAGACTGGTTCGAGACTGGAGCAAATATTTGATTGAGACTCCAGCGCTGTCTATCTCGTTTAGTATTAAAGTTTAATATATGGCGTCCCGTATTTAGAGTAGGAATACTTTAAAAGAGAATTGTAAATATTGGCTACTTTAGTGGAGAGGGCTTAACGAAACCAAAAAAACGAAACTTTTTCTTAGTATGAAGAAAGATCGGAAACGGAAAATAGCAATTCTGCAACAAACATACAATACGTGAATTTGTTTTGATGGAGCAAGGGCTTGCAAGACAAAATCAAATCGCTTTATTCGTATTTTCTATAAAAAAAGTTTCCAGACTAGGAAACAACATTGGAGGACTCGAAATACGATACCACTTTCCATTTTTTATCAATGCAATGGAAGACATTTATTTTTGTGGGCTACTTCAATAGATATGTTTTGTATGTATATTGTCATTGTCCTTCATATGTAATGTAACTGGTATGTATGCGGGATTGAGAAGGAAAAATCGAACAACAGGCAAGGAAAATAAACTTTGTTAGGTTTCGATTGAAATCTGAGTACTCTGCTACAAATACGACTACAATATCATCTATTTACTTGTAGATCAAGTTTGAAGTTTTTTGAAGCAAAATATAGTAGTTCACCAATTTGCTGGAGAAATATAAGTAGCCAAGTAGGAAAATTCAATGAAATCCAATACTTTTGAAATTCATATTTACAGATAACTGAATGCTTTAAATCAATATTGTTATTATATTACTAATGCAATATTACCAGTCCAATGGCTACTGGCAAAATGGCTCTTTGTTGCGCTGTCCATTTCAACTCAATTGGCAATAGACCAGCTGGGCATGGTAAGAGTAGTTGGATACATTCAGACATATCCAGGTGAAGTCAGTTTAAAATGTAGATCAAATCAGTGATGAAACTTTCCGGTTATGAAACCCCGAAACCACATCAAAATGTGTTCCCTATTGTATTACAGGTTTTGAAAATATCATTATTAGCCCATTCTAGGTAGGTACTAAACGCGAGAAAGTCGCTTCAATTTTCAGTTCACTTTTTTACATCACTTTTATATTAGCCTCCTTCACGGCACAGTATCCAGCCAAGTCTGTTCAATATTAAAACGAGCTGAAGTTTACTTTCCCCGTAATTTCAGTTCCAATTAAGGCTTACACACTACAATGTTGGAGAAACTACTAGAACTTAGGAATGTCTCATAAATATTCTGTTATCTTTCTTCTCTCAAATAGGTGCATAGGTATATGCAACTACCGAATGAATAATGAACGCTTGTAGAATTAAAACGAAAGTAATAATGAAAAGTAGAAAGAAAAGAAGATCAAAAATAATTTTCTCGTACTTTCTCTACCTTCTTTTTAATAAGAAGATGGACCATTCCTCTCACTCAAGCTAACTAAGTAGGTAAGCGATACGAGGACGAAGGAGTGCAGTGAACTGCTTTATTATTTTCATCCTCTGTTCCTTTCCTCCCGTTATTTCCAGCTTTCTTGGAATAAAAACTTTATTACTACTTTGGATGAATGATTAGTATTCTCCCGAAATTAAGATTTAACATCAGACACTCGCTATCTCCTTCGCCTTTACTGTCATTAGAATTACATGGTTTTCGTGTCGGAAACTTGGTCTGGCTCAGATATTTTATTAAACCTTCTATGATAATGTGCAATGGGTGAATGGAGAGTATAAATGAATCGGAGCATGTCTTTTAACCTTGTAGGCAAATTCATTAATGATTTTTGTCTGCAATTTGATGCCAGTGTTAAAGTGGATGGCTGGATCAGCTCTTGTTTGTTACAAGAAAATTATCTTTCATCAAAAGTATTATTACAAAACTTTCATTTCCTTCCGTTTTAACTAGATAATTTGATTAATATTGTTTTTATACTATACATAGTTATTTTTCTAAAAACAAATTAAAATATAAACTTTATTTATTCAAATTATTTCTCAATTGATTTTTAATTAGCTGGAAGTCAGCATTTTTCTGGAATAGCTAACTAAACTAATTTCAAGGATTTCCCGGGAAAATTACTTCCTTTGGATGAAAGAAAGGAAGGGAAATTAGTAAGAAATGTTTTCTCCCATTCGCAATCCCTTTCCCAACTTTCCGGAGAAAAACTAAAACTATGCATAGCATTTGGATATGACTGATGACTTCAGAGATTCCATTTATCAATAAAGAATGACCGAAAACTATTCCCATTTTAGGGACTACTACGCTCAAAGCTCACGCTTGGTTTCCTTCGAGATTCATCATCAGCTATTTTATTTTCGTTCGTTCCTTCGCTCCTTCCCTCCCATTTCTAAATATTTTTTTTTTTGCTTATTTTCCTATTATTCTCGGTTCTCATGTTATAACTAATGCATGGTTCAAGGACCGTGTGCAGCTCTCGCAAACCAAAAAATCTGGCTATTTGTTCTCTCTCCGCTAGTTTCTTTACTGCGTTCTTTATGCAATCCTAATCCTTTGGGGTTCTTATCAAGCTTTTCAGATAACGTTTTATGCTTATGCTTGTTATGTGATTCCCGTCGCTTTGAAGCACTTCATAACGCGTTACATATTTTATGCGCGTTATGGAACATATGAATGGATCATTTCACATCCAATTTTATGACGGGCATTTTCGCGAGATTTCCTCCCGTCTCTTTTATATTTTATATCCTTCTTCTGGAACTCGTCATATCGTTGATGGAAGTATGTAGATGGAAGAAACAGAGCTTTGCTTGGGTGACAAATTACGAAAAATGTCAACGAAAATGTCCTGACATAAAATTACAAATTGCTTGTCATATACAATAGGCACTTAGGTAAGACCAAGCAAGCTACCAAGTTAAACGAATAGTAAGTATGACGAACAGGGACGATACGGAAGCATCATCACTGCCATCATCACAGGCGATCATCATATTGCTCAGTACTTTTGTTCATTAATTGTTTTTAGATAGCCTCAAAAGATGATCAAGGACAAAGAAGAATGTACTGTGTATAAAACCAAATGTACCGGAATTTATAAGCCATGAGAGTCAAACTTAATTAACCTGTCCTTATTAATTTTCATACACTTGACAATCATTTATATCAGTATTATCCCCCTGCTATTTCTTAAAGTTATGCATATGTAATTGAACGGCCAATTTGACTACTTCAAGTTGAAAGTGATTACCGCTTTCTTGTTTTACACTATGCAGGCTTTAAACGTGAGATTGATATTGATTTTCCTTCATTTGCAAATCGCACTTCTATTTTTGAATCAGCTGAGCCAGAAGCAAGGACTTCCTCTTTTCATGTCAGGCTTTAAATATGATATATACATGCTGACACCCCATGGCTTGTTGATTAGCTGCATACTTACATTTTCACTTGCTTGAGTGCACTCATACATCAAACCTACTCCAATTCATCGATCAATTAAACTTCCCACTTTCCCCATGAAGTAATTTTCTCTCACTTTCGCAGACCGTGGCTGTGCAGCAAATGATTGGAGAAAATGTGCCTGTGGACTGACGAGACGACGGATGTTTGGGTTGAACCAGCTTTCCTTCGGAATGGTTCAAACAGAAGAGTGATGATGCAAATGTGACCCTCGAGACAAGGCTGGAAAGTTTATAGTTGACTAAACCAAACAAGCTTTGAAAATGGTGTTGGATAAAAACCACCTCCAGTCATTTCAAATATTCATTACTTGGCTTGGAAGCATATTATACACTACTACTTTCTCCAACGCATTTGGACTGAACACTTATTTGTTTGTGTGACAAGTAATAGGCTTGCATAAATTCGGCGGAGCCGTGTCTAATCCGGCCTTACTGCTTGCTGGCTGTGAGCTAATTTATATTCAAAGCTTATTTTGTCATCGATCCTTTGCTTTCTCTCTAGCGTGTTTACTTTCACCGCTATTCCTATGATAATATGATTAGCTTGACGAGAATTCAGGAAGTGGGTGGATGTCGTGTCGTGAACTGCATTTTAAAAGAATGGCTCATTATTACTCACTTCGTCCCATTTTTGTTCCAGTTTAGTCATGATCACATTACTTCACTTACATTTTCTTTCTTAGTATGCAGAAAGTATGCAGCTCGGCTTTCCAAAAGTTGGACATAGAGCCTGTCCACATAAATGTCATTCCAATCATTTGCATAATGACAGAAAGATTATTAATTTACTTTTTAATTATCAAGGAAGTGAGTGCTATTGCATTTTTAGAAACAAACGGCACCAGCCATACAATAGATTGTTATGAATTTACATTATCTAACAAGGAAATGAAGCTAAGCTCTTTTGGTTGTTTGTTTGTAATTTGATGCTAACACTAACAGAAAGTGAAAGGGAAGAAAGATGATCTTGAGAAAAATGTTGGCGGTGTAGTGCAAAGTGCATATAGCGGAATAATTAAATCAAATATGAGACATTGCTGACAACTGTTTGCTCAAGTTCCTATTTCTTTCTTCCAGGCAGCCAAAGCCAAAACCACTTCCTTCATTCCCCCAATTGCCTGCCTAAGTAAGTGGCACATCTGGACTTACTTTTTCCTTAAATGCTTTATAGCATTAAAAGCATGACCATTAAATTCTATTGTGGAAGGTGCACTAAGCCCATAACGATTTCCAGTCCAGTCTCCATCAGGAAAATGTTTTGCTTAAGCTTTCCCTCTCCCTCCATTCCCCGTCCTCGAAGTTTTTGTTAAGTCTACCCCTCCACTCAATTGTCTTTTGTCTTGATTTTTTCTCGGATTGTTTACGTAGGCGGAAGTTTGTTTCTGGGAAAAGGGCAGTAAAAAATCTGTTCCAACTGTACTCATTCAATGCCTCAGTATCTGAAGTGGGAAAGGGAGCAGCTGCTCGTAAAAAAAGTTTTCCCTCTTTCTTTTGAGTTTATAGATGAATGATGATGGTATGGGTGGCGGCGGGAGGAGAAAGCAGGACGGAAGAAATCGCTTTATACGCCCATGCTAGTAAAAAGTGCCGTGTAAGTTTGGACGGGCACGAGTACGCATTCATAATGAAAACTTGAGTGAGGAGATTGTTGTGATTGTCCAAAACAGCCTAGAACCATTCTGTTTTATATAAACAGCTTTGTTCCCTGCTCCTCGGTTGTCATCTCCAACTTCAACCGGTGGGGCTTGATGTTCTAAGAAGGGACTTGCTATTGATACGTATACGTAGAAGGGGGAAAAAGCAGTGGAGGAAAACCAGCAGACTGGTTGGTTCAGTTCAGTTATTTTCTTTTGTCTGATTGGATAGTTAATTTTTCTTCAAAAAAGGATTTACATATGGATGGAGAAGCGGTGTCAGCTGGATTTTATAGAAAAGCAATCAAAAACGGATATGGAGAGAACATGAAAATAAACAACTGAATGCCTTCAAAAAATATAAGCCAAAACTAGATTCGTTCGTATGTGCCAGGTCAGGTCAGAAGAAGGAAGCAATAAGGCAAAATAGAAATAAAATGCCGACGCACACTTCCCGATTTTTATAGTTGCGCATGCCATGTCTCCTCCCATTACCCTTCTGGAAGCGGTATGCAGTGCAATAGGTTTTGTATTGGGTTATGTATGTTGGGAAATGATGTTCAAATATTTGCTGTAGCGGAAGTAGGAAACTTTGTGAAGTAAAAAAATAGGTAAAAATTATAAAACTTTTACCAGGAATCGGAAAGATAAAAAAGATCAAACGGAACTTACGGAAGCAACTCATCTTGGTTCATACATACCAACAAAAAAAGCCTTCCGCCTGTCCTGTTCAAACCGACCCAGGCTAAAACAGACATTCGCAAACTTTCTAATCGGCAAAATTACAAAGTTTTTTTTGGAATTAGTTTGCATTTTTATGACATTTTTATGAATGAGTGGAGTCAGCTACGAAGGAATTGTAGAAATAAAAAACTGGACCGAAAGTTGGCAAATTTAATTTGCACAGTAAAATTCTTTATTTATTTTAATTCGTACAGAATTTTTCTCTCTTCTGGTTTTTCATTATTTTTTTTTCACACACGTGTGTGTATATTTGGTACATAAATTGGTCTATATCCGTGCAGTCCGCACTTCCCTTTGAAATTAATGTAACTGTGCCACTCCAAGCGTACAAAACGAATCTCATGAGCTTCGGGCAAATACAGTCCTACAATTTTGACTAGACTTCTACTTATCTACAAAAATCTTGTCTCAAATGTCAATGGACCATGCAACACGCAACATTCGCAAACGTTAACCCGAGTCACCTCTCAGGTCACATAAATAAGTATTGACACACTTCCTGGCTTGCCCTACAAAAACAAGTCGAAACTTAAGCAAAAACTGCACTTGTAATAATGCAAAACAATTCATTCAAAACAATTTCCATGAATATATAATGTTTGCCAGGATAAACAATGTAAAGTAGTGTAGTGTAACGCGCACCCCCCACGCAATACCAATTTATGTCACGCCACACTTAAAACAAAAATCCATTTCAGGAAGAGAAGCCATCGAAATGCAAAAGTAGTAACAGCAGCAGTGGAGCGAACGCATCAGAACCAGAACAGGAAAAAGTCACATATTTCCGGGGAAAATTACATGGATGAATGGCCACCAGTCACAAGTAATATTTCACAATTGCCTGACGCTCTCTTCTTTCCAAAAAAACCTGTCGCTTCACTTTTAAAACAACCCGCCTAGCCTGCCTACCCACCTAAAACAAAAAGGATAAACGATTTCCATCCGGTTTTAACGAGAAAGTGTTATCAACTTTTGTAACTCAAATCGTTTCAATCCATTTCCCAATCAGCTTTCAATTTATTTTCCTCCTCCCCATTAAAAAAGGAAGACGTCCAGAATTTGATCCTTGTCCTCTCCGTCATGTCATCATCATCGTCATCCACAATTTTCCCTGTGAATCTAGCCAATCCTTCCCACAGGGGATAAATTAAACTAAAATCATATTTCACGTCAATAATAATACCCACATGTCCGTGTTGAGATCATGGAGAAAAACATCTGTAAAGGGTTACTTTCTCCCTACTCGTTCCATTCCATTTTCCCTTCGATGCTGAGCTGACCCTAAAATTCAAATCGAAGTAAAAAAACTATGCTGACGATGCGAGACGGAAGATTCCATTTTATCTTCTTGTCCTCTTCCATTCTCACAGATGTACCTAGTCCCTCTTTTAAAATGAAAAAAAATGCCACCAGCATATTTTTTTAAACTTTCACCACTTTAGAATACAGTCTAAAGGTAGCCAAGAAGAAAATGACGGCTCACATCATTGCACAACCACACGGAATGTAATTTTCTTGAAAAAAAATTCATCCATGCTTTTTTTTTGCCAAAAAGGAAGTGCGAACATACCACCCCCATACAAGTGAAAACATTTTCATCTATGTTTGTGCCTAAGAAAAAAATTCCTCCACATTCATTCCATCATGTCATGTGTGGTTATGGCTATGCATGCATGTTTTGGTAAAGTTAGTGGTTTTATTTTGCGGAGCAGAAAAATTCCTCCACGGAAAGAGTGACTCAGCCACATACACATTTCATGATGTACGACATTAAATTTCTCTAAAAGGGAGACAGGAAAAAACGCTTTCTAAAGTTTTATGGGCTTATTTTTATATTTTCACGGCAGACACAACTTAAGGCCATTTTTTAAAACAGGAACTGGAGTGGAGGGAGACACAATACATTATAGACAATTTTACATCCTCCCATACAACAAAATCGGCTTAGATCACGTAATGTCTCCTTTGCTGATCTATAATGGCAAGTCTGGCTTGTTTCCACCTTATAGATCAAATCATCACGACAGAGGTGAATCTCACCCAAAGTGCCAGTGATACATGGACCACCACAACAGCCATATAGCCCTCCACAAGGGACAACCGCAAAGTACTACTTTTGTCATAAAATGTGTCTCCGGACAAAAGTGAACAAAATGATGATACTCCCTCCCATCTCACTTCAACCGTTCTCATAACCCTGTCATATGTGTGTTTCTTTGTCTGGAGAAAATACAGATATGATCATCATCATCAAGACGATGACAGAATGAAAATGGATGGTTTAGAGTTTTATATTGCAAATTTTTGTGCCCATGAATGAATGGATGGATGAATATGTCTGGACAGAGAAAAAATGATTAAGTGTTCAAATAAAAGTGTAAAAGAAAGAAAAAAGAAAGCAAGAGAATAATATTCTTCAGCTGCTGAAAAAGTAAGACATAAGAGGAGAGAGACTTTGAGGTTACTACATGTCTGCGGTTCAATTTCATCATCGCCTCATTATCCTACAAAGATTCTTCTTATATGTGTGCTGGGCAAAAACACGGAGAGATAACCTTCATCAAGAAAGATAAATGACCTTCATGGGACCATGGGGCATGATCACGGCTAAGTATATACTTATGTCAGGATGATAGCAACATTGAGTAAGTAGCAAGCAAAGCGGTTCTGAAACCAACGCTGCACCGATATCACCACCGCCACCGCCAAAACATACAACAATGGGGACTACGTGATGTTGATATGAAGATGTAAAATATTATGTTTGTGCCTCAAGGAAAAAGTTAAGCATGTAGAAAGATGGAGAAAATTCCTTCCTTTAACAAAAGAAACTGGGGGAAATGACGAACATCACCATCATCCTCTTCACCGGGTGAAAGGAGGAATGAGGACTTTATGCCACCGGGGAAAGCCACCAGTGGAATTAATAAATGAGTGATAAGATGGTGGTGACTGGGGGCACGTCTAGAAATTTATGCAAAAAGGATTTAAATAGCTTTACGTGCACTTTCACCAGCAGCCAACCACAAAAAAAAACCAAGTCGAGGGGCATAACACAGCATATTAAGAAGCCATATCATATCATACCTATCTGCATTTCCATAAGTTATCCCTAACAATAGAACCTAATAATAAAGTTTCCTAGCATAATCTCTGTTTATAAGTTCATCTAGTCTCCTATTTGCAATGGCAAAATGAGAAGAAAAAATATCTGAAACTGAGAAATGTGACTTTATGACTATTCCAGTTCACAATGGGATATTATGGAAGACAATGATGATGTTGAAGTTGATGACTTTCTTCCATCACTTTACCGACTTGTTCATAAAGTAATAAGAAAGATGAAGAGCTGAATCATCTCGAATGTCAGGTTGGATTCCCAAGTACTCGGCAAAAACTTTTTTTTTTAAAGATTCGTCATTTGGATTTCTGTAAATCGAGAAAGAAGGGAAAACGACATCCCGACATTTTACTACTATGACTCAACCTAAAAATCAAAATCATGTTAGCCCACCCGTCGCTCCTTTAACACGAGATAAATCCGATGGGATATGAAGTTGAGAAACTGATATCTTAAAAGCTTTCTCCCTCAATCTAGGCATCCAATTTTAATACTTTTACTAAAATCTTCCATTTTTTTAACCTTTAAATGGGATTCTGTGTTTGATTTAAAGTTTTTTTTGTTAAGCTCTCGGGATTTCGTAATGAAATGACGTGGAATGAAAACTGTGGATGGGAAAGGGAATATATTATCATATCATGTTTATGAATATTTATGCTTACATTTTATCCAATGATTGGAAGTGACAAGTGTGTCAAGTGCATTTAAACATTTTTTGTAGGAGAGGTGAAAGGAAGTCATAACAGTAAATATTGTTGTGGGGGAAAGGGAGGACTGCTTTCCTAAAAATAAATATGAATGGATGGGGTAAGCAAACAGTTTTCAAAGGAATAAACACGTCAAGTTTTTGTCCAAAGCGGAAGAGATTTTGTTTTGACATGAGTAGAGTGGGGGGAAGAAACCCTCTTTGCATACTGAATGGGAATGAGTTGTTTTTTGTTTTTATGACTTGTAAAAGTAAGTGAATACGCTTTACATGGATTTTGGATCCGGAGCGACCCCCACTAAATGGAAAAGAGATGGTGAAAATAAATGAAACGTCTAATTTCAGATTTCGCACGGTTTTTCAAAATTTCCAACGGATTACCAACCGACTAACCGGTTTTAAATCTGACAGTTTAAATTGGGAGGGCTCACTAAGACTAGCATGGCATAATTTCAACTTTCAATTTGAGGAGAGGCTGTTTTAAATTCCTGTAAATGTACTGCCTTTTCCTTCTGGTCATAAAATAATAATAACAGGGGTTAAAAATAGTTTTTAAATGTTGTGTCGTAAATAATGTGGAAATAGCGTAATAATACTTTTATGTTATTATTAATAGCTCAATAACAATGTTCCGTTGAGTCTGGCTTGTGGGGGGTTTCTTATGTGCATATTTTGCTGATATCATAAATAATGGCTAATTAGCAAGATATGAATGTTGCCAAAATACATACACTTTATTTGAGTAAGACATGTGCGGACCAGATGAAAACTGGATATTTTTCTTTCAATTTTTTGTTTCATCACTTGCAAATAAATACTGACTAGTCACCTTTCAATAAACTCGTCTCGTCGTCATATGTGTAACCAGCTACACGCAGGCTTTTGTTTGAACTCGCGTCAGTATCACAATCCAAATCAGAGAGAAAAGTTACAAAAGCAATACAAAAGTTAGGAATTCGAGAAACCGAACAGAACTTCTGACAATCTAAACCCTAAACAGTGACATGTAGCGATTAGTAAAGAATGGGAAAATTTTGGGAAACAAGTGCTCTCGTATGTGAATGTACTTACTAACATAAAAGACGTATGTTAGACTAGACTAGACAAACTAACAATAAGTTTTTAAGAAAACAGCCAAATTTTTTGGATGCAAACCAAAGAGCGTATAAATAAAAAAGGGCATGACAAAACACGATGCTAAATGTCTTCTGTATACAGCAACGTCAAGAGCTAGAGACCCTGTAGGCTATCTATAATTGGAGCACCTCACTTTACTTCAGTTAATATTGACTACACAATTTGAATTTAGAAATGTGTTGTGCGGTACTTTGACTTAATCTTAGTTATTAATTAAGATTCAGAATATTTTTCAATGTCGGCTAGACATGTTCCCGGGAGGGTTCTGCTTTCAATTCTGAGAATGAAGTCTTATTTAAATGCCTCCAGCAGCAGTCCCTTTTCATAAAACTTTCTCCTCTCCTTTCTCTGATACAAATGAAAGTATTTTTAAAGGGGGAATTAAGGCAATTTAAATCCGGATGAGGAATTGGCTGAGTACTCCTAATTCAGAAAAAGTACAGACACAATGTGAAAGTATCAGAGTGCCCTAAAGTCAAAACCAAGCACAAATAAGCTCCTCACGTACGAAAACGATTTTCTTCCCAGTTTTCTTTTAAGCAGAGAATTAAGAAACAAGCGTAAAAAATGAATGAGCCTCATCACGACGTTATGGATGATTTCCCATGACCTTCCATCCATTCCAAATTGGACTTCCGTTTCTTTACCAAAGAATTACATAAACCACATGCACATTGCATTTACCTACCACCACGCAGTTTCATGAAACATTGTCATCATCGTTAGCATCATCACATCCGAAGATGATAAGATGTGAGCTACGTCATTACATAATAATGATCCTATACACAATTATGATGACAGAATGGGGAGTGAAGAAAAAACTTTCCACGTCCATTCTCCAACACTTCATCCTCTTTCTTGGCTCCTTTCCCCCGCAAACGCCGAGGAAGCAATAGGGCTTCACTAATTACTTACATAAGCTGTTGCATTCTTCCTGACTGGATGGTGGTACTGGTGGTGACGGGGCTGTCGTTTCTGATGATGGCATCATCGCAAAACATCCTGACTAAACCTGCTTGGATAAGTATGTTCTATCTTGTAAGATACTTTTTTTACGTATTATCATCACAAAAACATTTACACTCCCCTCTGTTTTCATCAGGATAATGAAGATAACAACGTCATTTTTACTGAGACAGGCGGGCATGGTGAAAACTAGAAAACAGGACACGAAGTCTCTCTCCACGACAAAAAAAAACTTGCAGTCAATTTTACTCAGATTATTACATCATCATCATCTTCACAATGTAGCAGAAAAACAGCGAGAGAAAATAAGTTAAGATGGAAAAGAACATAAACACTTTTGGAGACCTCCATAACACCAAATCCACTTCGATCTGGCTGAATGGATGGAATGGAACGGTTTGCTTGCTCGGAAGAAGGAACAAAATTAGCACGAGATGGCAATAATAATGGGAAAGCTAAACATTTATCCTTTCTATTTCATACAGATGTACACATCCTTTCCTCCCTAACTTTCATAACATAACATGTGATGATAATGATTACCAAATGTTTCTCATTTCAATAAAAAAAGCTGTACATAAGATCACTATTTTGTACGTAGCTGTTTGAAGTGAATGGGGAATTGTATCTGAACTCTGAGCGGATTTTGTTTTGTATTTCCAGTTTTGTTTTCTAATATCTCTTCCCAACCAGTGTCTCCTATTAGTTTGGAGGATGCCAAACAGATTATTTCTGTGCCAGCGAGTTGTGTGAAGAAAAACTAGTTGGGAGAGTAGTGGAAGCGGAATCAAAAGCAGAAGAGAAAGGAAAAGGCAATTTTTTCTGCACGATTATGCTCCACACAATATCAGCCCATCCCATGATACAACAAGTAGTAGTAAGCAAGCAGTGTAATATATTGTGCCAACTGAAGAAAGAAATTACTTATCATAGTGTTCTTCATTTGAATATTTTTTTCTCTTGGATAGCAATAGCACTATGAAATGGTTGGTTTGCTTGGTAAGTACGTAGTCATCTATTCATGTTTTTGTTCCTCTGAAATAAAAACAGGCTCCATTTTTTCCCCTTTCTAGTATTTCTTATTTTAATGGAATTGCTGCCAAAATATCAAGAATTTTTTTAAAACATCGATTAAGTATTAGGTTCCTAAACTAAGCTGTGTATCTTTTTTATGTAGACTTTTTTTCGGATCCAAAAACTGTTTCATGCTGATCTCTTGATTCCATTATGGTAGTTTACTAGTATTTAACAATTATCATTTCGGAATTTATTACCGACTGATGTGTATAAGTTTTTGCAAAATTTTGCAACATGTTTTTCATTCTTTCCATTGGATTCAATACTGAGTGAGGAGTCATTATTGGAAAATGTAAATAGGGATGTGATTCGATGTTTCATGACTCTCAATTCATGTCTTGGATTTAATCTGCTGTCTCGGCTCTACCGTTTTATCTTGATTCGCCCGTTATTTTTGAAAACATATATACCTCTATAATGAAAGGGTCGGGTCAAATCGGATTTATGTTTTCTCTTCCCCAATCCGCAATATCCTCTTCCATGTATTCCATTTTCTCAACGAACGCTGAAGAATGTTATTCCCTTCTTCTCAACTTTAAAACTTTTTTGTTCCACAAACAACAGCTTTATTATGGTGCAGCCAAACGGCTTGGCTTGTCCCAACAAAACCAGTTAAAACAACTAGGCAAAAAGTAAACAAAGAATGATTGCTTTTTCCCTTAAAAAAAGAAGCAGGAAGGAAAGAAAGAGAGAAATCGACGGAGGAAAAGATGGGTAAAATATACAGCTTTCCTTCAGTTTCGGCTCATGTTTTAAAATATGCCGTTGGGTATCAGGAGCTTGCTTTTGTATTATCCTTCTAATCCTTTGCTTGTTCAGTCACTCCGAATTTAAGATAACCTGGGGAAGGAGAACTCCCGTAAAAATCGCACTTTTCTAACTGGCCGGAGACTGTAGTCAGACAATCGAGCGGAGAACATTACATTACAGTACTAAAAGCCGAAGAAGAATGAGGGACAAGCGAGTAGGCAGCAATCTGTCTTCTGCTTCCTTACTTCCCTTTTCATTTCCTTTTTTTCTTGTCGGGCTGTGACGAGCTAAACGGTAATGCTAAATCAAATGGGTTGGTTGGCTACATACAAGTATAAAATAGAAGTTAGCGAGGCCATGAAGTCGAAGAGTGGTGTCAGATAACAAACATACCTAACTAGAAGGATTGTTGCTGCTGTCACATTTCTTAAATAGGGAGTGAGGTGAAAGTATGCTGTAGAGAAACATAAACATGACGTGACGTGTTTGTTGAAGCTTTTCACAGGAGCGCACTTAGATAATGGAATATATATTTTCTTACTGACCGACTAGGCAGGAGGATGCGCATTCGTGTAAAGTCGAAATAGATAAAATTGATTTCTTACATGTCTATTACGTGACTTTGCTTGGATACTGCTTGAACGATAAATTGAAAGCAGTGAATGGAGTGGATTACTTTTTATTTACTGGAGTAACTGTAGTGTAGTTGAGGGCGAGGGTAGCATGTTTTAACTCAATTACATCATTATTATTGTTGGTGGATGGCCGACAGAAAAAGGTGGGTAGTGGCCAAAATTGCCAAATGAATTTACAGCATAGAGAGGGACGGAGGTGAAATTGTCTGAAACAGTAGCAGCTGTTGTTTCAAGATTGGTACTTAACTATCTGGAATAACTGATCAAGATTGACAGGGAGCAAGTGGTTCTTTATTCCGTCACGGTTTAAGGTAGACAAATAAATAAGAAAAGGCTTGGTTGGATTTCAGGCTCTCATTGGAAGTCAGGGCAGATGTCTGAAGACAAATGCTGAAACTGGGTGGAGGGAAATAAGAACGGAAAATGTGTCAAGACAAGTCAAATACAATTTCAGCTTTGATCAAAACCAGAAAGGGGGGATTGGTTTTCGTAACTCCCTTGCTAATCGCGCACATGGACACCACGAAAATCATTGCGCTTCCGCTTCACGTCCATTAAACCCCTTCATCATTATCAACAAGTAGGGAAGGAAATTATTTTCTTTCCACATGACACTCGTAGATGCTGTGGTTGTGGTGCATCCTTACTCAAATTTGGAATGGGAGGGAGCAGTTTGGAGCCAACCAAAAACAACCTCGGTTTTCAGTCACTCGAACGTGATTTACAATTCTCGTTTTGTTTTTGGAAAGCTAGAGCAAATCTGCTTTTGATTTCCATGCATAAGTAGGTTTACATACTTGTGAAATGAGGAGAAAGTGGTGGAAATGGGGAAACTGGTGACATGGGATTTCTCTTAATTTAATGCAATCCGGTGTGGAATGGATTGATTATTATTTCGAAAAGAAGACATATTTGGAACAATACATCGTCTGAATGCAAATGTAAATGCTGTCATTAACATCGAATATGATTATTCGATTTGATTAATGACGATTTATGATCGCATGATTTATATGATTCGTTTTTATGATACATATGATAGGCTTGAAGATAATACATGAGACTGGTCGTACTTACATTTCTTTAAAATGGAAAGCGTTGAAAATTGCATAAAAGTATAACGAGTGAAAGTCAACACTCTCTTACCTTTTCAGCAAAAATGTGTTTCGCCGCTCTTTCTCCTTTTAGGCTCCCTCTAAATTGTGAACAAACAGGTTTTTAACTTCGTTTATGACGATAATTGTGTTCTTGTTGGCTCTTGTTTTTTTCTTCTTTCGTTCCTCCTTGTTTTTACAACTTTTTTCATGTGCTTTACTTTCTCTTCACAAAATAAGTAAGTTAAATGTTAGTTGGACACGTATAAAAATCTACAGCTACCACACACAGTATTTCTTGGCATGGAGCACTTCACTTGTCCCTTCTTCTTTACTAGAACGTTTAGTAACTAGACCGGCGTCACTTGCTGAGAGTCAAGTTAAGATAAATTCATTATTTTTCCCTTGTTACGTTTAATGATCATAAATCATATCCCAGTATAAAAAAACATTCATAACTGTAGCAAGTATGTAGAATAGAATGTATAGCCACTTCTTTTTGAACTTGAGTTCCACTTCCTCTTTCCACTTTATTTGGTGCTCATGATCAAGCAGTTATGCAATATACGAGCATGTGCCCATAGTGCTCTCACTCTACTCCAATTTTCTCTCTTTAGAACAGGAATTTTGTTTTCAGAATTACTATTTACCAAAGTTTTTTTTCTCTCTGGTGATTATGCTATGTTCCACTTCCGCTTCTCATTCCCACGAGGGAAAGGGCTAAAATTATTTTTATTCCTTGTTTACATAAAACTTCTGGTCACTCCTGGCATAATCACAGTTAATCACGTTGAAAGTTTGTGTGCACCGGTGTCCACTTTCGTTTGGGCCTTGTCTCCATATGTCATGCCGTGACAGGATACAAACCGATGTAGCTGTACACTGTTAGATTTCACTGCGAACAGTTTTGACTGATTCCTTAGTGTGGGATAAACAGAATGTCACTTTTTCTTCACAACCAGTGTCTGTCCAATGTCAAGAACGTATACACTACAAAGTTTAATAAGATTTGATCCTGACGGTTGTGGCCGACCTTGAATCAGAATTTGATTGACAGCCTCGTCTGGTCTTCTTCAAATCGATCCTTAATAAGCTTCCAATATTCTTATCTGAAAAGAATGAACAAAATAACACACAAATGAGATGGTAAACTTGACCGAAGAAGCAATGTCAAACAACACCATTTTTTTTTGAAAAACACATGTTGAACTTTAAGTGGTCGACACGATCCCTATTGATTCCCTATCAAACACCTCTCCAACTTCGTGTAAACAGACTATAATCAGAAGAGTCAAAGAAAAGGAAACGACTAAAGTCAAATAAACAACTTGTTGTACTGCAAGCTTGTCACTGTCGTTGTGTCACTCACTCACGTACCCACTCCTCCTCTTCCTCCTACCTGACGTGACTCCATGCAAAACATTAATTTTATCTCAAAAACTTTACAGATGAACAAAACAAACACGGGAAAGTGACGATCCCGTCACCAGCACCACCACCACCTACAATCAACGTTCTACTTTCTACTTCGAGGAAAACCCTATTTATTTTGGAAGGTCTGTCTAACTTTCTCCTCTTCCAACTGACAACTGAGGCTTAGCTTGTTGCTGTTTAAAAACTTTACGGTACTTTCCCCCTATATTTTACAAATGACTATAAATCCTGTTCAGGACAGCTTTCTCCTCTCCTCTTTCTCTAAACAAAATCCTTCTCTACCTGAGAAATACAAGAGATACAAGCTACGATACAGAAAAAAAATTGTGCGAATAACACTGACTCTCTTCTGCTTTACTTTCAACTCTAAAATTGAAAACGTGCACACGACAGGAGGGATCTGGAGAACTGTCTTCCCTAGTTAAGTATTTCATTTCCTCCTGTTCCAGTTGCCAAAATAAAACTAACTCATTGTTGGATGGTGAAAGTGGTGAAAAGAGCTATACGTTTTGGAAGCGAAAGTTTTTCATATGGAAGAATTTTTTAACGGGAGATACAAAAAAAACTGTTGAAGTCTGAATTCTGTGGAGTATGAGTGGTGCGATGGTATTACATCACCTCTTCTCACTCTTCCTGATATAAAATGTGCTCAACTTTTTTCTTTATTTTTCCACGAAGGGATAAGAGACTGGAAGGATCACAAGGTAAAAGCTAACGCGATGCGATCCCACCACCGTCACTGGAGTACTGCTACTGCCTCTCCGGCTGGAGAATAACGTTCCACTTGAAGAAGAGAGAAGAGGAGCAAAAGAAAATGTAACACGAAAAAGCGCTAGTCAGTTTTTTGAAGAAAAGGAACAAGCACAAGTTGGTCGTGCATGGATCGTGTGGATGGAAAACGTGGAATGTGGCTCCGTGGAAATTTTATGGAGGAGGAAGAGCAGCCCGATCAGCATGGTGGTGGTGGTTGGGATGATGATGATGATCAGGATGAGACCATGGCTATATGTGGGGTAGGAAAGGGCTAAAACTTGGAGTGTACTACAGCTGGGGAATATGATGGGAGGGAGAGCGCGCGTTGGCTCTGCTGGATAATTTTTATGCAATGGCTATAGGAGAAAGGAGATATCAGACGGAATTGGATGCTGTTCCTATAGACTCAACTCAAAAGGCAATAGATTTGTTTAGCTTGCTTCGCTCGCTGCTGAGCTGGCTCTCTGGTGTGGTCGGATAGTGGCTCGCTTTTTGGGTTGACTACTATTCCAGTTTGCTTCAGCTCCGGCTGGAAAGGAAATGGAACTTTTGTAGGACTCTTCTATAGACTGGGACAGAGGAGAATCAGAGCTTGGGCTCGGGTGAGAAATGAAAGTTGAGAGAGTGTTTGCTTCCTCCTTTTTCAAGCACATGCATACGTAGCGAATGTGAACGCGAGCATGCAAGCAAAGCACACACTCACACGTCGGCCCAAAAAGTAACACTGATAAATTGTATGTAAGCCGTGTTCATAGGGGACATGTGTTTTCTTTGTAAAATCTCGAGAATTAAACCATCCCATAAAAATAATACGATCATGCTCCTTTCTTCAAGAGAAATGGGTTACCTATTTGGAGGGAATAATATTGGTTGCCACTAAATTTAACCCTTTTACGGTAGTAGTAGTAGTTCCCCTCCTTCCAAACAGAAACTGCAAACACGCTATTAGCTTAATTAAAAAACTGTGAGCGTAGCGTACAGTCAAGAGAAATGGGAAAGTAAAGGAGAGTTAGTTTTTAGTTAAGAGAAAGTAGCTGACAGAAGCAAACCCAAACCAGTGTTAGTGTTGGTGGCTCAGCGGTGTGGGACAAAACCAAAATAATGTCCTGCATTCTATACGTCAATGCATCCAATGCATATGATACTATGTACTACATTTATGACATGACATGCGTTTCTTCTATGCTTTCACCTGTCGGCGGCGGAGACATGTACTCTAAAAAACTAAAATCACTAATTTTACATTAGCACCTAAGTACATAAATAAATGCTGATTAACAAATGAATCATTTTTCTACCTCTGCGATCTTGCTGGGTTTCTCTTGTTTAAAACGAGTTTTTTCCTGCTTTCTCGAACACCAGCACTGTTCGTAAATGAGCTACTTTTTTATCTTCTTTTTGGTTTTGCTATCACTCCAAATGCACGAAATGAATGTAAGAAAGTGAAAAAAGAAAATTTGTTTAAAAAACTATTTAAAAGTTTTCCAGTTAGGTAACCCTCTTCCAGGAAAAGCTGATAGAAATGAAATATGTAAGATAAAGTAAACTGGTGCCGATGACAAGCTCATCATCTACAGGAGCAGGAGCGAATAATAATATATAGGTAATACAATTACTAAAGAAAACTTGTATATTACTCTCTCTTACCTTGCTTTCTCTCTTTTAATATTATTTTTCGGAGAAAGACTAACTAAATAGTGTTGTAACTGGTAAGAACTCCAGCACTCTCTGTACTTGAAACCTCTTTTGTATTTCTGCTGAAGTGGTTCACTTTCCAAAAAGAACTTGTTGCAGGTTGAGTACCCTCCTTTTCACACTGTTCATACTCTGGAGTTGGTATACAGTTGTGACTACCGCTGCACCGTTAGAATATGGAAAGGAGGAGAAAGCAAGCGCTGTGGAAAATAGGAATACCACATTACAGGTACAGTCGTGTTATTGTGGGGTGGTTGATGTCTGAGAAAGATGGGATGGATGTCGATGTGTGAGGTTTTGGAGGAGAATGGGATAAAGCGTAAATTGAGTATGCTTATTTCTCTCCGACCAACTATCCATAAACTAAATTAAATCCCTATTGAAATATGTGAGGATTGGTATTGGTAGGGTGATCCCTGAGATGCGAACTCATGAGGGGAAATTCCAAAAGCGCCGGTGCTAAGTGCTATAAACATGCTTGACACCTACTTAGGTTTGTACATTGTTATAACTGTGCACATGCAGTATAACGTGGAATGAATCCCATCATCCCATGCATGTCTTTCCCCAGCCTTTGCTATTATGTACTTATTTTACATAATCAAACAGTTACAATTGTAATGTTTAATTTTGTCATTATGATAATCGTGGAAAAAATAAACTTACAATTAGAAACAAGATTCTATGGAATGCCGTTTCAAATTCACATTCCAAGGTTCTAGTATAACGGTTGACAGCAGTCAACCTCAAAAGGATGAGATCTACTTTTGATTTTTTTTTGTTTCCGGTCGAGTGACTAGCTGTAAATAATAGATAGTACCTACTTATAAAGTCAAGTCAGTACAATAAAATATACACAGGCCATTGCTTCTTCATGTGTAGTCTAGAACATGGCCAGACGAACATACAAATCTCACTTCACTATAATTCCTCCGCTCATGCTTTTATTTTATTTTCTAGAACCTTTTCCGAGTTCATATCTTGGCAGCCAAACAACTTGTGGGTCAGTAAAAAGGAAAAGCAAAAAAAAATCTCTGGAGAACAAAAAGAAAAAGGAAAGCCCGGTCTCTAGAGACGAGACACATTTCGCATTACACATTTTACATTTACTTATCTTTAAAAAAAATAGGACCATCTCATTCTCCAGATTTAGCTAGTTCTACATTTACTACAATTTTCATGACACCCGTTTTTATTGTCATAGCCGTCCCGCGACCCACTGACAGTCCGTCTAGGCTTTTATTTGACTTTAGGTCCTGTAACTAAGCAGGGGTCTTGAAAATGTGGAGAAATAAGTGGTGGAATGACCATGTATCCGCCGCCATCGTATCATGCTTCTTCATCACCATCATCTTATAAAAAAAAATTCTGAATATACCGTGCACAAATTTTACACATGTTCTGACGTAAAAGACGTTTTTTTTTCGGAGAAAGTGTCCTTTTTTTAAAATAGTTTATGGTTTCGTTCCCCTCGGAAGAAAGTATTCCATGAAAAAATGCTGACAGTCAAGGAACGGGGAAGGAAATCTTGTACTTGAAATGGAATTGGGAAATCAAGCATTGTCACTGCCACTTTCAAAATAAATGGGAGCAAAAAGGGGATAATGTCTTTTAAGATAGAATTTGAAATACATCTGTCAGCAACATTTTATCATTTTTTTGTAATTGGGACACAATTTATCAGCTTTTGCGCAAACTCAAAGAGCTGCTATCTTTGATTATGACATAACTTTCCGCTCGTTTCATGAGCTGGCTGAGATTTTATAAGGAAGTGAAAAAAATGACTCAATTGTAACATTATTATTATGTACCCCTTGTTCTTCCATATTCCCATAAAAGATTACTATCTATGTAAGTCAATATATGTCAAAGTTTATTTAAAAAAAAAACAATATTCCAGTTTCATGTCATTCTCAAATAGAATACAAATGAGGATGCTACCTATTCATGCAATGCAGACAACAATACAACATTTTATATTTGAGTACAGAACTGACAAAGCAAATAAAGAAGTCAAAAACAGAAAACATATATTTTTTACTGCGAACAAACCCAGCTTCACTTCCAACTTTCTCAGAAAAACCATTCCATCAACCAGATCTTCCCGGATCCAACCACATTTGATCCACCAGATTAGTTTACATTTGATGTTTCTCTAAGAATCGTTTTAAAACGCTAAATACCATGCAGGCTGATATTGACAAGACGTTTCTAATTTTCGTTCTTCTTCTTGTTATTTTCTATTTAGGATCATCCTCCTATGAATTTGCAAAAAAATCCAAAAACATTTGGTCTGGTCTCCCAAGTCCCAACCCAACAGCCCAAATCCATATTATACCTAGTTGAGTTATTTAAAATTTCTGTCTGCATTCTCCCATTCACATCCTATTTCCAACAAAAGTAAAACAAACAGAACGAAATAGTTTAAAACTAAGAAAGAAGAAGTAAGGAAATAAATTGGGAAACAAGAGATTTGAGTTAAGAAGACAACTAAAAGCTCAAGAGAAACACGCGGAACGGAATACAAAGTAGGGAAATCCAAAATAAAATACATTACATATTTTCCCCAAACAGTATAAAACAGACCAAACAAACCAGAGTTTTCAGTTTCAGTCCATCTCAATCACATCCGGACTTACATACAAAAATGACTAGGAAACTTTTAGGATGGAATTGCAAAAATTCACTGACAATGAGCTCGGATTCCAATCTTGAGTAAATAACTTCACATGGCCATCGCATGATCTTGGTAAATATTCCTATTTGTGTGCTATTCGTTTTAAAAGAAATCCAAGCCATATTATTTCCTTGTCAGACGAAGCAAAATTTGAAAAAAAAAATCCGAACTACATGTTGAGAGTGTCGAAAAAAAATTCAGGGGAAGGAATAGTTCGGATTTACGTAATTGCGCAAAATCTTAATATTTTTTAAAACAGTTCATAACACTTTTTTTTGGTGAACTTGAAAATCGCATGAAGACAATGCCAAATTCCAATACTGCTGTCATATTTCAATTCCACTATGTATACAGATAGATAGCAGATATGACAAAAATATTCTAATATTTGAATTACGAGACTTTTAAAAAACACCAACCGGAGGTTGAAGCAACAGTCAGAAAGTACAGCTGCCTACGTGCGTAGTACGTACCCAAGTTTGTGTTCAAATGTGAAGTAAACTAATGGCTGGGAAGGAGCTTAATAGACACCGACATACCACCGCCACACACTACACATCCATATTATATGACTCCGTCCATTACAAAAACAAAAATCCTGAATATGCATGGCACGGCACACATTTTCCCTCACGTCCTTTACGTGCCATGCTTCCTTTTACTTTCTTCAAGCATTTCTCCGTTTGCGTTTGGGATCTGATCTGATGTTTTTCTTACGACTAGACTATGAACCCTTTACCACCACTCACTCATAAGATATTTTCAACGTATTTCAGAAGAACTACTTTGGAGGAACTGAAACTGCTATATAGAAACTGCCTCCATATAGGTTTAATCAAAGCCAAGCCAAGTTAAACGGAAAGAGCTTCATTTATATTTAAAGCTGCTTGGTCTGAAATGTGGAAATCCACAACGGGAATAAATATATTTTTCATCAGTTTTATTCCTTCTCTGTGTTGGATTGGAGCCGGTACAAGTGGCATGGTATGAGATGAGAGAACACATCAGCGTGCATTAGCATCATCATCATAAGAATCCGAGTGGAAGTGGAAGGAAAACGGTAAGACAGAAAGCAGCAGGTTTTATTTGACTTAACTCCATTCCGTATCATTATCATCATCACCATCATGACTGTCTTATATCGCTCTTGAGTCATTTATACTGCACGATCACGATGCACTCTTATTCAATTCTCTCGCCAATTGTCAGTTTAGTCAGGTTGTAGAGAGGAAAAACAAGAAGGGAGAAAGAAGAAATGAGGTGCATCTTCATTTTCTTCACAACTCCTATCATATCATTATTATCTGGATCCAATGTGATCTCATCACACGAGATAAATATGTACATTCTAGCTTGTTATGTACAATTTCTTTCGTTGGTTATTTCATTACATCATGGCAGAAAATACACCACCGACTGACTGCTCCTGTTATTTTCGATGAGTGAATTAAGCGGGTGGAGTGTGTGCACTGAATACAATAGAATACGGAATTGGCATCGTCAACACAATAATCAGATTGTATTGCATTAAGCCAAGAAGGTAATTTTATCTCCTCCTCCTTCTTTTTCTCTTATAGCCCATTTAATTTCCGTTTCAGCAGGACACGGCAGCATGCACGAAATTTATTGCATGATCATCAAGAACCGAATCTTCAGAAATGCAGTTTCCATTAAAATATGTATGTCCGATGCACGAATAGGAAAAAAAATAGGAAAGAAAATAACCACAAGGAAAAATTATACGGAATGATCAGGACGGAGAAAAATATTATGATATGATAAGAATAGCGAACTCAAATGATGAGGATGCCACGAAGATCAGTATACAATGGAAAGAAAGAGAACACAATAACGTAATCAGCTTCAGGCCAGATCAAAGCGGAACAAAACAATAAGATAAAATTGGAAAAGGAAGAACTAGAGGGAAAGAGATGGAAATTGGATACCTATTTGAAGATGCGGTTTGCTCGTGAAAGGGGATCCAACTAATAAAAACTTCAAGGGAATATGATTCCCTTCCGTATATAATGTGGAATAACGATATAATTAGAGAAAATTGAAGATATCACTTTAATAGGGAGTCTTCATCATTTATTTATCATTCCATTACAAACAATTTTTCTTGTTTATGTATGGTATACGTCATATTATACCTACCTAATGCAAAGGGATCCTCCTGCCATGAATTCTTAATGAGCTCTCCCTTTCCAAAGAGAAGTTCAGATGAACACAAAGGCAAAAGAAAGTTTCAGCTTTCCCTTTGTTATCCGATGACACATGAAAGTGTGCACACTTCAGTAGGACAGTACACATGACATATTTCAAATGTCATTCAAAAGAAGAAAAAAAAACTTTTTTTTTACAGTCAGAGTAAAAACTTGTACTTTTTCCAAACAAAAATACTTTCACTTCCGGCACAGAAAGTACAAAATTATTTCACAAGTAATGAATATTATCGACACACTTCACTTTTTTAATTCGCAAAGTTTCAAGAATGCCACTTTTTGTAATCGAATTTCAACTGCAAAATATTTTCTCTTTAGGAAAGAAATTTTCTTGCTCAATTCCAATTTCTTTTAATGACGGAAGGTTTCTAAATTTTTAATTAATTCTCCAAATCAAGAAACCTCTGCAGATGACTTCCATCAAAAAAGATTTTCTCCGATTGGATCCCAACTACACTATTGTAGTATCGTCACCATCCCCATCACATCACCACCATCTTCAGAATAGACACTGAGACTTTGTCACGATCATGACAACGACATTCACATTCCTCCTCATTCCCCTACCAAGAACAGGAAGATAACAATTCAGTTCTTCACACGATTCGATTCACTTTCTGCAAAATGTTTTTACTTCTTCATTCACTCCATTCACTTGTTATTCCTTCACAAAAAAAACGTATTCATTTCGGAACAACAGGACAGAGACCATATGAAAGCCAGTGGAAACCCACAAGACGTTGGGATGGTGGTGCTGAGCAGGCTGACGATACGTGTGCTCCGCTCTCGACTCGACATAACACCATCATCATCATATCAACAGCCACCAACGCCAACCACCAAAGGTATGAGAAAATATTTTCGAATGAGATGAGAAAGAGAGAGAGAGCAAGACGTGGAGACGTTTGCCCGTTTCCCCCAAAACCCGTTCCTTCTTCAAGTTGCACTCCTTGTCCTGATCCCGACGCTGCTTCAGAACACACTAAATAACTAATACTTCCCCCGAAGAAAAAAAAAACGTGAGACATGAGGAGCGAAAGGATTCCACTTCCACAATAGGATAGAGATGCTCTGGGATGGCTTCGTTATTGCCGCTGCTGCTGTCTTTCTGTTCCTCTTTTTCCTGTTACTTTTAATGTGATGTTCTCCTCTCCTATATTCCTATTCTTTTGGAGGAAAAAGGAACAACCTCCCAGACCGGGAGCGTTTACTTAGGTAGGCTTTACCAAAGCGCGAAGAAGGATTCAGCAACACAACCAGCGCCACTTATACCACTATAGCAGCCAATTTTAAAGTAAACTTGTGGATTTTCTCATTGTATGTATGTATATTGGAGTCAACTAAAGACTCCTCCACGTTTTCCTCCTTTTTCTTTCCTGTCATATAGCTCTAATCTTCATGCAAAAATCCTTTTCTCTCATGACATGACTCAGTTCGGTGGAATCGGAAGAGGAGCGCTGAGAACGGATGGTAAAAACGTGCTACGTATTTTATTTTTCTATATAGCACCTCTCTACATTAACATGAGCAGCTTTTTGTGTTCCAAACTTCCACATGACAGAAAATGCATTTTAATTTGACTATACTTACTCCCCGACAAATTTGCTGTTTGATGATGATGATGATTCAGTTCGAGAGTTCAAGCTTGTTGGAGAGATTCATTCTTAAAAGACGTTTAGGTCCCAAGTTTGCAAATCTGCTTATTTTTTCGTCCTCTTCTCCTGGCTGTTTCCGTTTTGTCGAAGTACATCCAACGGCAATGGCTTGACTTGAACTCACAATAAGCCTTCAAATTATTTCCCTGTCGGTGTTTCCTCGCTCCCAGCTTTTACAATATGAAAACTCAGCAGAGCAATAGCAAAACAGGAGGAGTTATTAGTTAAATGCTTATTGCTCAACTACATCTACCGCCACCCAAGGTTGTCCCGTTTCCGTTTGGTTTATAACCAGCACTGGTTCTGGCAATTTAGTGTCAGCAGTTTTCCTTTATTCGGAATTCTCGCTTTAGTTTCCACAGCTCATACAATGACTTTTGGCATACATGTTCTGTTCTTATGTTATGGCAGGATATAGACAGTTTTTATGATGCCAGAAGGGAAATATACAATACAGAAGCCCTGTCAGGCTCACTTCCATTGTCATAATCATCCTCATTATCCGCCTCCTCTTTCTTTTGTATCCATTTTTCTATTATGATTATGATTTCACATAAAAATAAATAGAATTGGCCATAATTTGACTTATTTTTTTAGGAAACACGGACTTTCCTTTTGACTATCTCATCTGGTTTACTGTTATACCGGAAGCGAAAGCAGAGAGGAAACAGTGAAAATAAAATTCAATGAAATATGTATTTATTTCGATCGGACAGAGTCTAGACCCAGACCAGTCACTAGTCACAATCCATTTCCCTCCTCCAGACTCTCCTCCATTCTTGATGATTGTTATTACTACTTCTACGACTGACGCTAGTAAAGTATGTTATTTGAGAAGGGGACCATGGCTTTCTACTTTCTATTCTGGACATTCTGAATCAAGATTTAAAAAAGAAGCGATACATAATAATGAGAAAGAGGAATAATGCCTACTTCCGCCAAGCCCTTTCTGCCACTGGCATAAACATAACTTTGCTGCCATATACCATATCGAATTCATGGTACATATGAATTGGTGCTGTTAATCGGATTTCTTAGTCCAAAGCCCGGTTCGAATCACGGGATAAAGTGCGACAGGAGGAAAAGAGTGATCGTGGAACTCCGAGGATTAACTTTTACTGCCTGAAAGGCTGAACAGTTTATTCTAGAGATTATCCTACAACTATTGACAATTACCGGCTAGCTAGACCGGGTTTTAACTAGAACTTAGGTTAGGTTAACAATGATTCCCCGCTGATGGGGAGTGAGAAAAAAGGAAATAGAAAACAGCGAATCGCAGTGGACTAACTGGAAAAGAGTTCTGGACGGGCCAGAGTACAAAGTGAGAGTGTGAATGTGAGGAATGAGTGAAGCTCATCCTCGGAAAGTGCCAGCCGTAAAAAACTTCCTACGTGGAAGAAAAAGCTTGGCGAAAACTGGTTGTCCTTGGCTGAAGGTTGAGGACCGAACAAAGTGTAAAGACCTGGAGCACGGGCTCCGTACATGACAAAATTATGGCATGATCTGCCTAAAAACCAATAATATGGCGAGTCTGGCTCGCATGACAAGAGGAGGAGGAGACCCGATGCAGAGGTCGTCCTCCAGCTAAGAAAAAATGACTCTAACATGACAAGAGAAATAAAGGGGAGTCGAATTGCACGCGACATCCTCCTCCAAAGGTCGTCTTACCCTTAGGGGGCATAGACGGCCTTTCCTAGCGTGA
>JAQGAI010000076.1:0-29188 GCA_034696905.1 Lepidocyrtus violaceus | reverse complement strand
GTGAAAAGTTTTTTCCCTCCGTAACAAACTGGGTAAATTGTAAAAGGTGATATCAATTCTACTTCAATTTCTTCTTGTAGCACTCACTTTCCTGGGAGATTTTCGAGGAATTTGATTGAACGATGTAATCTTTTGCAGACACGGTTGACTAAAACGGTTTCTAAGCATGATTGACATGAATATTGCTTGCTAGTTTTTTCTTCTTCTTCGGATTGGATGTACATACATGATATGTAGCATACCATATTATATGTTACGTGAGTAACCGCCTTACACATTTCTTTTCTTTGCTGATATAAATAATATCTTTCTTTTTTTTTGCAATTCCTAACAAACTACTCGAACGATGAAATTGAAAAGTAAAAAGTCCAAGTAAATTTAACTTTCTTCTCTATCTCTTTTGTGCAATTCATGACTGATTTTCTGCACCCTGCTGCAATATAACAAATGGAATATGGATAGAGGTTGGATCATGCCAAGGAAATAAATAAAATGGAAAGTATGTGGAAAAAGGCACTTAAAGATATTTACAAGGAATGGGGATGCCGGCTCTGCTCCGCTCTCTGCCGTTCGATTAGAGGTGAAAAATCAAATTGGAAAGAGTGAAATAGACCAAACAGACGAAATAAATAGCAAACATATTGCTTTCCCCAAAATAAAATTTCTTGCATGCATGCATCATGTTTTATGTGTATTTCAATTTCTTTTCTACTATTGTACCTTCCCGGAGAAAAGTGGCTTCCTATTTTATTTCAAATACTTTCTTTATTGAGCTCATGCCTTTGCAAAAAAAAAGAAGAAGATTACTTTACACTATTGAATACATTGAGAATGTTATTTATTCCTATAAAATGTGTACGTGATACATAGGTACCTTTATATGTAGCTGCTTGTTTGTGGTTGGTTCCATCCACATCCAACACACATATTTTTTAAGATACTGCCAATAAAACAGCGCTTCCCGCCACACACCTATACATTAAGCTGAAACTTACTTGCTGAAGGAATGCACTACTTTTGTTGCTCATGTTTTCACTCAAGTAAAGTATCACCATCATTGAGCATAAAAATATCATTAGTCATTGTAAACACCCACTTTGTACATTGTTCCTAACAAGGTGTAAGTGCTCGCTGTCACTTTGTGTGTAGCCGTTTCCGGATTTAAATTTACGAATAGCTGTGCAAAACGTCCTATTTTTTCACTTTAACTGTATAGGTATTTCATTCTCGCCTTTTTAGTAATGCTCGAAGCAGCCATTTTTGATCAGCATAGAGTAATTTTCTCATCCCATTTCAGCTTTTTTTCAAGCTATTGTACCCGATCAGATAATTAGTTAACATTAGAATGGGAAAATTATTGACTCATTTAGCTACTTACTAGATTTGTTACAGGTCATACGAGTAGTAATACTCAAAAAAAAAGACTCCGTAGGATAAGTTCCGATTTAAGTTGTCCCCTCTTCCAGGTAAATTGTTTGTACTTCATAGAGAAATATATTTTATTGCCAAAAAACCTTATTGGTAAATGTATAGGGAAGAGCAGAATGGTGTAGAGAGGGACTCAAATTAGCTGGAAGTAGGAAATTGTGTAACTTGTACTCAAAGTGAAAGTCACATTGAAAGCTTGATACATTACTTTTACTCCCTTTTCCTTTTTATAGACTACTTCATCAAGAGTAATATACATAGTATGCATGCATAGGTAAGCACATCAATGTCTATTCACCATCCTAAACATTGCCTTTAACGTATATTTTCTCTAAATGATTGAGTTTGTGAGCGCTTCAGATACGATGCAAGGGAATCCCAAACCAGATCAATCAATACAAAGAGTCAAAAACAAAAGAAAGGAGCGGACTAATAATAGTCCAGTTCCATCTCTTTGTTGACATTTTTCTGAAAAGGAAATAGCTTATGCCCACATAAGTCATGTGACATGACTAGGTATATGACTATAGCCATGTAAGGACATATTTAGATATCAATTCATCAAAATAAACAAATCTCATTGCGAACGAATAAAAAAGAATATGCGTACGTATGAATGAACAACTACCACATTGGGAAGTGAAAACATCATTGTCTCCAAAGAAGAGTTATTTTTCCCCATTGTTGCTGCTTTTTACTTTGTATAATGCATTTGTGTCCATTCATTGAGAAGGACAAGAAGAGCAGAATCAGCCAAAAGGGACTTACTGTTTGGTGTTTATATGTGTAATATAATGCCTCTATCCCATTTTCCCCCCAACAAGTCAAGCAATCCCTTTCATGAAATGTGTTGTGAAAGTATACAAGGCAACTTTTCTCTCTTTCTCGCGATCTCTCTCTCACTTTCTGCCGGCTGTGAAAAGGTTTAGCCCCCCTTCATTTACCAAGTTTGGGAAGAGAAATCCGTTGTTGTGAGCATGTATGCCAAGAGAACTTAAATAAATATGGTTGTGCTAAAAGCCGAAAATGTGTACCAGGGAAAAAAAGTTGGTTGGGAGCAATCCGAAAAGGGAAAATGTGGAGGAGCAAAGTGCATTTTCAGATTCTCTGTTTACCAATCTACCGAATCGGTCTTCTTAGTAATAATAGCAAATTCATGTTGCAGTCTATTAAGCAAAGGGATTTATTTTCATTCTGTGTACTCCTCTGTCTCTCCTCCGGTTTTCCTCACCTCTCTCCAGAGCCACTCTATATATATTACAAGGAGCAGTACAGTATATATTACAAGTCCGATCCTCCATTTTTTATGTCTTCAGTTTTAGTCACAATAATGCTGAAACGTAAAAAAATGGTAGACTTCTTTTAAGATGCTACTTCTCCCTTCATCAGGAAAGTGGAAGATAGATGTAGAGGATCTGAATCAAACTGAAAACACTTGCAAATGAGACGGCTGAAATATTTTACTGTCTTTTTTAAAACGAATTATTTGGAAATGGATAAAATGGATCTGTAAAAAAATAGGAAAAATAACAATACGTAACTGTAACTATCATATTTATGCATTAACTTACTCTTTCAAGTTTTTATAATAATTTGACGTAATTATATATTATTATTTTAAAATTTCATCGACTTAAAATGTCAAAGCTAATTACGCCACATTAAAAAAACGCATAGTTAAGTATTTAAGTTGAGTAGGTAGATAATTTTAGGGAATATTTTCGGGTTTTAACTTCTGTACTTCCATTCTCCCTAAAAGGCCAGCCGTTCATTAGAGTTAATTCAACAGGCCGGTTGGTAAAGCTGGGAATGAAAAGTAAGCAACAACAGTAATAAGCTATAGTGTTCTTTTTTGCTTTCCTTTAGAAGCTACATACCGTATATGCTCTTTTAAAGCCCCAGTCTCCAATATTCCCCCATCTCTAATAAGGCATAAACCTATTTGCTGGCGATTAATATGACGAATGCCTCCTTATTTACGTGGAATGCCGCCTCTGTTTCAAACCCCCATTTAAAATGCATTAGAAGAGGCATATCCCCCGAAATAATTTGCAAAACCCACATCCAGAATTTATTTCAAAAAGAAGGCAATTCACTTTTATTCTAATTTCAGGCCAATTAAATATTTAAAATTAATTTCCACTCTTCAAATAAGCTAAGAAGTCGCAGCACTCTGCTGCCTTGTCCCACTTCAAAAAAAAATAGGTTACTGCCTTTTGAAATGTCTCTGGAGACGAAGCAGTGTCATTATTATCAGTGGTTTATTATCAGTGTCTTAAGAGGTCGTTGTAGATTAAGCTTATTTTGATATGCCTGTTTTACTTAAAAGTAGCAAAACACTCGCTTGAAGTCAGGTCCAAATGTAATTTCAAATCCGCGACCAGCGACCAGATATGTTGGTTTGTATACTCCATCAATGATCTGCTCAACTCCCTTCTTTAAACTGGTAAACAAGTACTTAAAATCTTCGTTTGACTCGGAAGGAGTTATAGCGAACCCGCAGGGATGAAATGCTTTGTTCATATCAGTTATTCCAACTAACAACACTGGATAGCCTTCGTGTATTAGTTTATAAGTAGCATCTGCGTGAAGGTTTTTAACACGGTTCGGGATAGTCATCAGTCGTTGACGTACACTTTTGAGATAACTTATTTAATATCGGCTCTGCTTTATCTGCCGCTCGAAATGAATGTAATATATTAGATGGTTTGGACACTCCTTTTCGTACACAATCAAACCACGGACACTATTTCGATCGATTAGTTCTTGCTCGGAAATCTTTACTAGTTTCCATTTCCTATTCCTAACAGACAAAGTAACTTGCTCAAAAATAAACCGTTATAAATTTAACGACGGAGCTTGAATACGTGTGCTCTAAACAAAGAAAAATTGCATAAGAATACCACCTCAGCAGAACATGACCATTTCAATGATACGGCTTGATGAAATCCCATATTAAAAAATATCATTTGCATTTACTTGAAAGAGAATTGCCTATTATTGCCTTTTTGGGTGGAACTTGAATATTGCCTCTTTAATGGATAAATTTGACTGCGCTGGCAGTTTCTCACATTTGAATACCCAATTCTCACATTTAAAATGGCGAAGTTCATAGGGCCGCATAAGAATAGCAATAGTTTAGCATTAACTGAGAGGTACATATCTTGAATACTGTACATACGTTTATATATATATTTTTTCCTATTTATTGTTAGCAATAAGATTTGTTTTTAATGAATTACTTATCCAACTGAAAACTGCACAAAAGCTATAACACGTTCGTTCTTTATTATGACATCCACATCCGATTCTGATATATGCGCAGTGGAAAGTATATATACCTATACCGTAAATGATAAAAAGCAAGCCGGGGTCGAATTTGCAAATTTAAACTCCGGCTTCCTTTTAAAGAAATTGAATATTAAAAGCGGCAGTTTTTCTGTAATAACTCAACAACGGATCGTAGAAGCGAAAGAGAAACTGAAGATAAATTTCAAGAGGAGCAGCGCCAGAAACAAAGCTAAAGCTAAGATTACACTACACTCACAAAGTGGTTGACAAATTCTACAATGAAATATTCAAGGGACGCCCATCATCACCATCATCATGTGCTTGTCATCCCACAGGAATGCAATTTAATTTACGTACGCAAATAAATTACTGCAAAATGTTTCGCCAAATTGGAAGAATAAATAAAATGGCAGGTAGGTGTGAATGGGGGAAGATCAGATGAAGTTACATCACATTCACATGGACACACATATCCCAGCATTTTTTTATTGTAATTAATTGCAGTTTAGCTATGCTGAAAAATAAAGTTGGTTGATATTGAAAGGAAGGTTACTCAGAAATGCGTGAAAACGTGCAAATTACTCTCTCCTAACCATTTCATAATGGTCGTGGATCACGTAAATTCATAAGATGCGCTTGTGAGCTTGGCATATTATCATTTTTTTTGCAAATAAAAAAAAAAGAACAACGATGTGGAATGCAATGTAGCAAACACAATATGGGCACAACTTCCTTTCTTAATGTTATGGAGGAGGATGGGCTATTACCACATGGAAATCGTCTTCTTTCTAACGTAATTCTGCATTTTTCACATAATCATCAAACTTTATGGCTCAATAATGCACTTTATATTAAAACAAGGTATCGCATTCATATCCTAAATGTTTGCATAGAGACCATTAGGAACTCCTCAATTATTTGCACCTAAAATGAGTGTAGTAAAATAAATATATGAGATGATTGTTAGTTTTTCATCGTCTAAATGTCATGCGTAGCGTAACACTTCATTCATAACAAATTGCTTAAATGGGATAGTGGATGTACGGAATACTTACTATGAAGATGATAAGTATGAACATCCAAGGTTAATTTTAATCCTTGTAACGAAACTATTTCGTGCATAACTTCTTAAACTGGTGCCGTCTTCATCAGAATCTCGTTAGGAATGGTTGATGATAAATTCATTTTGTTTATTTCCAAAAAACAAATATAATATTTATGACGACGGGCTAAAAAGTAGACAACGTAAAACTGCAATTTAATCAGTAAAGTTAATTGTGAGTGTTATGGTGGAAAATCTGGTATAATGTGGAGAGGAGTACCAAGTTTTAAACAGTCCAAAGTTTTCATATACTATTTTTTTAATCAATCCATTCAAGGAATCTGTCGGGTCATGTCAGTATTACCTTTTTCTCTTTTAAGCTGCCTCTTAACAGTCGATTGAGAGTCATTATCATCGATTAGTGGATAAGTTAAAAGTTAATCCTATCCCCATCTTTCATCCAGCTAGAGGCCTGGAACGCTCATGAATACAGCGATAGTGCAAGAATTCAGTGCAGTAAAAATTAATTTGACGTATCGGCAGCGACGCCGACGTTTTCAAGCAAGCTCGTCCTCGTCTCATCCCAGGAATAAAAAGTAAGCGAAATCCATTTCAAACGACTTTTTCTCTACCTAGATTTTCTATGTCAATTCGGATTTTTGTCTTGACATTTGTTTCCTGTATTTGGCGCAGAGGTGAGCGTAAACTAACGGTCGTCCGTCACCGGTCCTCAAATCCATTTATAATATCTAGGTAATATTAATTCAAAACTGTCTACTTCTGTTAAAATGACATTAAAATCGCCATTTCCCCTTCCGACTGAGTCTGATAATTGGCAAGGGAAAGTTTTTATAGACTACATCTCTATTTTGGTGAGTATTGAGTATTGCCTAACTTCCTTCAGTACTTACATCTTTATGGAGTTTTACCAATACCGTTCAAATTTTTAGTTCAGTTGTATGGGATGTGATAAACTAGCCATCTCCTCTGTTCCAATTCCAAAGCAACATTTTAGCATAAAACATTTATCAACACTTTTATCATCATTTCATCATCTTCCAATTTATCTGGCCCGGCCGGCCGGTCCAAAACCTAAAAAAAACCGAGACATTTTAGCATCGTCCCCACCTATACCTCTCTCTAACGTGACGGTCCACCACTACTACATATAATATGCCAAAACATCCTCCGAGACTTAGCCATATATTTTCGTTTCATATGATCTCATATTCCGACCAATAATGTATAAATAGGTGACACAACGCGTTCGTTCGGTACGAAGAAGAAGAAGTCTCGCAGATAGTTCTTCTGTTCTATTGCCTTAGAAGCAGCTCTCAAAAACATGCAATCGGACTTCTCTCCTCGCTGAAAAAAAGGACACCACACAAGACAAACAGAAATCATCTGCATCCCATACGTGGCCAGATGGATATTTTTTTTTTTGACTAGACACTAGAGGAAAAAAAGTTCAAGTTTAATGTAAGGCTTAACAACGTAACTAACAAATGCATACTTGTTTGCGGGTAGATTACCACAAGGCATGAAGGAGTTACGTAAGTTTATCCTAACTACAGTTGATAGTAATCGAACATGATTTAAGAATAGTGTTCTGGTGGTAGTTAGATATCATGTTAAGTGATCGGGAAAAAGCTTGATACATGAAAATAAGAGAGCTATCTTTTCTTCTTCCTCTTTTATGTTTTAATACAAGAATCAACGAATGAATGATTAGCGCATCTAAATAGGGAACAAGAAGTGACAACTTAAAACATGTTTTTTGAGTGATAGGAATGGAAATGCGGTACGGAGCAGAGAAAGCTTATTGCATAAAAATTTAGTGTTGTGATTGGTTAAAAATAGGAAAAGGGCTTTATTGAGACACTTGCAAGTCAAAATGAATAGCCTCTGCAGATATTATTAAAATATTAATGTGTGTTGAACAGCTAGCTATGTAGTAAGGAGATAAAAGGAGAATAAATCTGATTATTTTTTCATGCTCCTCAATAATGTTCGCAATTTTTTCTGCATTGAACTGAACTGAACTGTTAAGCAGGAGGAGAGGAGAAACATGTTAAAAAAAGTAGTTGGACAGTTAAGCAAATAAGTAAAAACCAAACCACATTTTTTTAATACCAAATTTCATTCATTCATTGGACGGAAAATCTTCCTCCTCGTGATATAAATAAAGTACGCTTGGTTGGGTTTCATGTAAGGTTGAGGGTGGGCTGATGGGTTATTTTCGCTTGAGAATTAAAAAAAAATAACTCTTTAAACAAATGTGGGATTAAAGTATTGAAGTGGCTAAGTTGTAAATATTTTACGGAGAGGAGGGCTGGGAAGTTGTTTTAGTGCTCATATTACTGATTGATTGTGCTGGATTGTATTTTGTAGGTGTGATTATGGCGGATGATAACGGGAAGTGTTCGGAAGTTGGTGCGGCTGGGGACCATTCCCCAACAGTCGCCTTCAACCAAGTAGCTCCAGCATCCTCACAGATGATTCAAAATGCGATTCAAGAAGCCAGGATCTCCAATGGGCCTGGCGTTGCCACTGACGACAAAGGGATCACTTGCGCCGAGCGGACCAGTAATGAAGCCAGGAGCAGCCATGCACTGAGCAAGGTGAGAGAGCGTTATCTGGGTTACTGCTAAGATAAGCAGTTATTGATGATCATGACGATGAAGGGGTAGGGTAATAATAGTGCTTGTTGTTGATAGTATTACAAAAGTTCGGTCTCAGGTTTGTTGACGATCGTTAAAGCCGGAATGTATTTTGACGATAGATAAGATTAGTGAAGATAAGGATAATGGCCGAGTATTGTGTCGTGTAGTTGTCAGTCATCTTGAAGATGATCTATGTTATTAATTAACAGTTTATCTGTTTACTAATAGGGTCAGCTTTTCAAATTATGTATTTACCGTCAGTTTCATGTGCTGTTCTACTGTAAGTCTGATTGTAGGTCTATGATAAAATTTATTTATGAAAGGTTTTGGTTTGTAATTAATTAGTGACTGGTGACTAGCTACTGTTCAGCAATGTCATTGTAATTTCCTGTAAATGATTTAGGAGAGGAAAAATGCTTTAATTATATTTGTCTTGGCGGTATACATAGTTCATATATGTCTTGTTTTGTACTTCTTGTGTGTAATTGATTGCGTAACTTCCGGCTAAGTAATCTCAATAATTCCTATAGAGGGTACATTTAGATATTGAATAATCTGTGTTAGATAAATGGGGATTGTGAAAAGGGATCATATTCTTCCGAATTCCCGCTAAAACGGCCAACTATAAAAATGTAGAGCTTATTTTACAAATGGATTTCTAATGCAATGCAGATTTGGGCCAGTGTGTCGTGACGTAACAAGCCATGTGCTAAAGTAAAACTTGAACTAAAACAAACCCTAAATAAGTATGTAATGCTAACGATAATATTCAAGGTTATCTCATATATGCTAGTCTGCTAGTGGTTGAAAACAAATTAAAAGTTTTTTAAAAATAAATTAGGTTATGAATGAAATACAAATATGACTATTACGGCACGGTTACAGAAACAATTCCCCTACGACTTTTTTAGGCATGGATATGAATGAATATTATTGTTTTATACTTTAAAAAAATGTATTTTTTTGTTATGTTGCAGTACTTATAAGCTACTTTGTAATTAACGGAAGAAACTTTGTTTACTGACATAATCAAACTATTCCCACGAGATGAAGCTATTTTAAATTTGCAATTAGTCTACGGCAGAAGGTTACTGCTTAAGAAACTCCATTGATATGTTTCACACTTAGGACGGGATGCTGTCGCCATGAAAGAGTAAAAGATGGAAATCGATTTAAAGATGAGTTTAGTTAGATACCTTGCCGCTGCCCATTTCCCTGGTTCAAGTGACAAATTTCTAAAACAAATTTTAAAACTCCGGCAAAATGAATTGAGAAAGTAAAGTGGGTATCTTATATCCGGAAAAGACCAAAAGGCCATTTTGTTGTTAGAAATATTTATAACGAAATCATGGTTAGATAGAAAGAAATTATGTGGTGAAGGGCAAACATTAAACAAATTGAGGAAACGTGAAAAATTTAAATTACACAACTAAACAAATTATGTCTTCTTAATATATTTCTTGTACAGGGGAACCAGGACACAAAAGCGGCTTCCAGCTCCAAACGTAGCACACGTATTCGCAGTAGATCACTTTCGGCTTCAAGTACGGACTCTTACAGCTCAGGTAAGTACCATCGGGAATTTGACTTTCCCTTCCATTAGTATTCGGTTTCTACTCCTGCGGTAAAGTAGTAAGAGGGGAAAAGGTCACCCTTGTTACTAGACGGAAGGAAATGCTATTACGATATCATATACACTTTTACTTTCACAAAAAACTTCAAAGTCTAACATACTTCATACGAATAAGAAACGAAACCATGGAGCAGCTTCTTTGAAGCATATCATGAAATTCCTGAGAAAAGGATTACTACATCTGATGCATACTTTTTTAGTTTCACCGTTTCCCTGCCCCCATACTCTCATACTACGCGTATAACTTATGATAAACTAGTGTAACTTCACTGAAGCACTTTCAAATGCCCGCATAGAGCTGACAACTTCTAGAGATTGCTTTCTTTCTTTCTTGAATTACTTTATTTACAAGGGATAACATTCAACCTGTTAGATACTCAATTGAGTTGCGTGTTAAATGTCAGCGTACACTTTCCTTACCCTTTTGCCATCACTGTCTATTTACATGTCAGCTTTTCCTTTAAAGCATTCAAGCCTGCATACTAGATATTTCGCATTGTCCACGGAGTCAACTGAAATGTGAGATGGGATGTTTTCTGCAACATATGCCATCACCATGCAACCACCACCATCATTCCTCATGCCATGCATGCCTTCTTTGCCCACATCATCGTCAGTGCTACAAAGTTAAAAGAGTTTGAACAGTTTTACTTTATATATAGCTTTCACTATTATCACATCTTCATATGTCATGCCGGCAACAAAGTAAGAAGAAAATATGTGGATGATGCGGAGGCAGTTTCAGATTAATCAAAGCTACTCCTCACACTCCTCATTAAAACTTTGGCCAAAAACTTCTGGAGCTAAAATTCTTTTGGAGGGATTTAGAAAAGAAAGTTGTTTTCTTTTTAGAACTCTCCTTTTATGTGTAACATTTATTTCAAAGGGTTAGTCGTATTTAGTCTTAATTTGACATTTTCTAAATGATGGTGACCTCCGAGTTACTTTGTCAAATACAGGCAATCTTGACTAAACACATGGCCTTTTGCTTTGAAAGTAGTGTGTTTCCCTTGGCTCAATTTAATAACTTTTTTATCGAGCACTTATCCTCGTTAGCATGTCCCTGTAATCCATTTGAAATCTGTGCACTCCTCTTTGTTTATCGGCTCTTTGTTCCCAATCCCAACTCAATTCTAGGTAGTCATTCAATTTAATTCAATTTGGATTTGGAGAAAACGTTATTGGGAGGTAGTTACGATGGAGTGGGGTAGTGGGAACGTGAGAAGACACCATCCGTGTAACCTCTCAGTGAGCACTTTATCCTGCGAAAAAAAATTTGGATTCGTTTTGCTTTTCATTCTAGTCTCCTCGCTTCCTTCCTTCTCAAGTCTATTTTAAGAATATTTCATTCCAAGCTTTATGCGCATAGTTATATAGTTTGTCATGTTCCACAACTTGCAAACTCCCAGTTTAAAATCGTACTTATTAGGCTTTTGTTGGGAAGTGGATATGGCGTTCTGCTCCCTTTTCCCGTGAAAGAATGTTGCCACTTACTTTCCCTTTTGAGAAAGTTTTTTTTTCTATGGTTTACAGTAGCTGTAGCTACTCGCTGGAAAGTTACTCTTCCAGGGTGAGAATTCCAGCAGAGTCTAAAAGCAATCTCATGACTTTTTATAGTCGTAAATGCGTGAGTGCAGCCACCATCCTCATCCTTTTTTTTGTTAGATTAGGACGCTAATAGCTCTTGAAAAACTTTTCTATCGTCGTTTTCAAGCAGTGTTTAATCCGGGAGAAGTATGTATTATCATTATCATCAGCGTTCCCAAAAGTTATAATCAAACGTGTGGAAACAATGCTGAGCGGAAGCAGTCCAGTTGAATTGAAATCCTTCCCTAAAATAGCGTCGTTCCTCCCTTTTGTTCTGCTCACAGTAGTTTTGGTTAACTATTTAAAAATAGGGTTGTTGTAGCAAAAATTCATTAATAGTTGTCAGACAGAGTTGCCTAGAAAGTCACTTTCCGCTTTCGCACGGCTACTGCCTCCCTATGCAATGCATCTTCTTCCCCTCCCTCCCGTATAAATTTCTCTGTCAGGAAGAGACGGAGAAATGGGACCCGGTCGGCGTGACATGGCAAGGCATGGCCCAAACTATAATAACCGTTTGGTTGGAAATGCCAGAGACAGGAGACGGCCACATTTTGTTCCATTGTGGAATCGTCAAAGTCTCCCCGGGCTTGAACTTTTCTCAGCCGGGCGCACGGAAAAAGTGAAAGTTATTATGTGTGCCATAACGTATGACAGGGAGCGGAAGAGGAGAAAAATGCAGCGTTCCTATTTTTTTCGTAATGATCACGACAGCATAGATATAGCCGTACTTATACACGGAAAACGGAAATATGCTTAAAAAACCGTAAATGGTTACGTAGTTAGCCTACCCGGTAGCTCCTTCCATACTACTCCGGGAAGGAAAGTCAGGAGAAAAGTCATGTTTTATTTTTCGTTCCTTTCACAATAGCACCGTGTCGTGACCGTGCATGAATGGGATTGAAAATGATATTGTGTCTTGAGGAGTTGAAAAGAAAATGCTTCATTGACGAATCCACCTTGAAGGCACATGCATTATTGTTAGCACGTCAGTCTGCAACTATTACATTGGATTGTAGTGGTGGTGGTTAAAGTAGAGAATGAATTTTAGTGGCAGTGAAAGAAGAAGGTGGCATACGCAATGGTTTTTTTTTCTCTCTCTCTCTCTCTCGCTCGCTCCTAAGAGCAGTTGTTGAGTTTGAGGGTCTTCTTCTTCTTCTCTAGAAAAAAGGTTTTGGCCTATGCCAACCTTATTCAGTTGAATATTATCATGTAGTCCGGCTCGACTACTGGCTTCTTGCTTCAGATGAAACCAGGTTTTTTGGCACTCCGCCCGAGGAACCATTTCTTTCCCTTGCTATTCCTCAACCAAACTCCCAGTTTCCACCGTCAGTATTCATTTTGAGTTGTTGCAGATTTGTTGTGTGTTTTCCGGATGGTCCGGGAAGAACCTGCATTGCTGCGTTTTTTTCTTCTCTCTACTGCTGCTGCTCCTGTTTATTTAATTCCTTCAAGATTTATGAGAGTTATTGGGATGAACGTGCAGTGGTGGATGTTTTACATATCTTCTGATTCTTAAGATTAAATAATTTGCCGGCTATTTGTCCTTTCCGTTGTTTATAAAAGTTTGGTTCGTCTAAATATGTTTCTCACGTCTGCTCCTCAGTCAGTGCAACAATCTCTCTTCGTTTGTGAAAGTTTCTTAGTTTAACTGAACAACTTGCCAGCATCAGCTTCTACCTATTTTGATCCAAAATCCAAGCAGGATTTTCTTCTTCCAACTTTTAAGAAGAAATTTTCCTCCTCCACCTGACGAATCCTCCTTCGTTTGTGTTACCTTGGAAGAGCAACTCTGTCATAATCGGTGTCAAATATTTCCATTCCCTCAAGTTTCCGTTGAACAAGACAAGTTTAAAAAACAAAAGTGCTAACGTCGTCCTGCATGGAGCTGCATTAAGTGTTTACGTTCATTAAAAGCTTTTCTATTTACCTAATTTTAATCCTACATGGAACATGTAATAGTTCCTCCCAGCCTCACTCAATATTTACCCAGCGACTGTGGTAGTAATACCATAAGATCCCCTACTTGTTGTATATACCCTGTGCTTTGTCTAGCTCAAAAAAAAATAATATTTGCAACTGTGGTGGTAGTGGTATGACGACGACGACAAGAACAATGAGTATGAAGCGAGGACGTTCCCCATGTTCGCTTTCAAAATGTTTACATTAAATACAATGTGATTAGACTTATTCATTACGGAGTTTAATAAAAGAGCTACCATTCTTTTATTGAATGAGTGAGACCATCAAAGTTATTAAAATTCAGTATTGAATCCATCCATGTTTGCCAACCGGTCATAAGAGAGATGGGCTGGGCTCCTATAACTTAATTTTTTTCCACGCCCTAGTTTACCAACCAAATTCTCTCTTTCCAGCGACTTTTAGCTCTGAAAAAAGGTTGACGTACATGCGTCAATCAATTAAAAAGTTGGATGGAGTATGCCTGAGTTCCCATTAAAAAAAATTTGCGAAACTGATAATTGTAAAACATAAACGGTAAAAAATCCCTGGAACCCAAGTTGTGTATATTTTTTAATTGCCATTGCCTGAGCTTCATTAATTCGTTTAATGAGGTAAAAGGAGAAAATGGTTACAGAGTCAGATATTATTGTAAGTCAGCCAAAATGCATGTAGATACATTGTGTATGATGCTTCAGCCTGTGTAACATAATATTGTAGATTCCTCGGTTGTTGTTATGCTTCTTGATATGTTTCCTCATCAACGTTTTGAGGTAAAGTAGGTTAAGTCATTTCACTGATTCGTTTAAATTTTTAGTATCACCAGCCTTCCGCTTCTTGATTAAATCACTTCTTTAACTGTACAACAAAAACATGAGAGAAAGCCATCATTTTCCATTTTCTCATTAGCTCCAAATCACATATCAACCTGTGAAAGTGGCTTCCCTCCGACCCTCTTCCCTCCGAGAAACCCAACTAGAGAATTTATACAGATTCGGTTTCATTTCACTAGTAGCTAGTAAGGTAAGCAAGTTGGGGCGAAGCAAGACTAGGAAAGTGTTTTTTCTTTTGTGTTTCTCATGTCTTGCATGTAGTATGGGGCTAGCCACCCAAGCTTTAAACTGGAATAGGAGGAAAAAAGGCATATGGAAACATTTTAATATGCAATTTGCCTAGATACTCCAACCGCAGGATTAAATACTCGAAATAACGACCAACTCAAATGTAATCAAATATATTCAAGTTCAACTTAAGCTGCCCATTATTTACATCATCCTTGACTTGGCTCCAATTTGTCTTTGGTCAGTGGGCTGAGAGAATAAGCGAGTAGAAATGCTCTGTACCGGGAAACCATTTTTCTCCTTTCGAACATGAAATTTTTTTTTGCAATATTTGCCAAGTCTGTGATGGCATGGAAAAAACGAACACAAAAAAGATTACGTATCTCCGCCTATCCGCCCAGTATTAAGGGAGTACAAATAACAGTTTAGTTTATTATATTCTATGCCCCGATCCAACTTGCAACTCCATAAACTTGAAATCCATCCATATTTCATGCTTCATATTATATCCGTTCTGTTTGATTATGAAAAATGATGATATTGCATGTTATAGTTATAAGAATTTCGGACACTTTCTAACTCCACTATACTGCTACTATAGTCACATTTTGTTTGAGTACGTTTCTATTTCACGTGTTTCACTATTTTCAATTCAGTAGTCATATGTCGATTCATGTCGATATTATGCATGTCGGTACATGAGAAATGAATCGGATCAATAAGCACACTTTCCCCGGTTTCCCAATAGATAGATGAATATCGCTACATAAATGTCTAGCACATGCACAGAAATTTAACACAGAATTTCCTAGTATTTATGTTGACATTGGGCGTTGGAATCCTCAATTACATTTCCCTACTTTGCAGTGTGTGCAGTTTCAGATGGTAGTAGTATTCAAGTTGGTTGAGATTGTCCACGTAAAGTTGTAACTCGCTCGCCCATTTTTATATTCATTATCATTATCGGTAATTTATCTGGCAGCCAAAATGATCTATCTTCATTTAGCCCACATTTAACTACCGCCGAAGCAATTCCTTTCTTTTTCGCACACCTATTTTGTCGTAAGATGGTTAGGTGAAGTCAGTCACCCTTTTTTCTCTCCGCAAACTTCTCCCCTTTTCGTCGATTTTTTTAGGCATGGTGATCTTTTTATCGTTTCATCGCCATTACTAATGCAAAGGAAAAGTTGCTTAATAATGCAGAGGTTGGTGGGATATATTCATGTCAAGTGAGAGGAACGCAAATGCCAGTCAGTTATGCTGTAGCACTATCTTTTTCTAATTAGCTAATCAAATTCATTAGCATCAATCAAGCGAAATAATTGATTCGGGGGAAGGAGATGAGATGATGAGAGCCGTGTGAATATTTAAATAATGAAAGAGGCTTATACCTACCTAAGTAGTTTGGGAGAATATTGTAAGTAACAGATAGGGTAACATTTCATCTTTTTTTTATCAGCCGGACGATGATGGAAAGTTTTTGGTTGGACTAAATCAACCAGTTTAACTTTCTCAGTGGCATATATTATACCCCAAATTCGTTTTTGATTACACTAGCTTTAATTAAGTTTGGACCAGCACACACACAAGGCCGAGGCCGCAAACATAACATTCTCCACTGTATAATATTTATCACATAGAAGGAGCCAAGTAGACTAGATTAGGTATTCAAATTAAAAATGCCGTAAGTATTCCTGAAATTAATTTTTAGACAGCATGAAGATTTGATCCTGCTTGAAGGTAATATACCTAGTCTGAAGAAGTTTTTCAACTTGAATCCCACTTCAATCACGATTTATTAAATGGTCCAGCAAAGAGAGTTGAAAGCCTTTGAAGCCAGTTGAAGATACGCAAATTACAGTACGGAATATCATGGCAGAAGTTTTTGATGGAGGATTGCAGAGTTGCTGAAATTAAGTTAGGAAGGCGGTCTAGAGCGCCATGCCATGTAATATTTTTCTAATATTAAAATTGGTTATGTTAAATTTGTCATTGATATACGATGTGAGTGTAATCGATGAGTAGCTGTAGCTAGATACTATATATTCAAATATGTATGCAGGAAAAACACACATTTTGAAAAGGTAGTGGTTTCACCAGTATCCCAATATTGGTGTACATTTAACAAAATATTTATGTTAATAATAATATTCCCCGCCCAAAAGTTTCAATTTTCTTTACACAAAAAACATACGTTCCACGTTAAGTGCCTACCTTATACATACATATTTCACAACGTCATCATCAGCAACCCTTTCTCTTTTTGAAGAAGTCTCGTGCCTGCTCTGCTCAATACAGAATATTGGTTAGGTGAACCGGGGAAAGCCACAAGCCATATTAGGTTTTAGAATTGTGCTTTCCTCGGAGAACCCAAGAGCTCACTCCGTTACTCACTGCAATGCTGTACGGTATAATATTTGTATCCACATCCACGGTGGATCCCAAGTGGAGAAAAGAAGTGATCCCTTTTCAGTCCTACTTACAATCGATCAGGCACAAAACTGTATCAGACATAGGGCCGATTCCCTTTTTCTTTGCAAAGAGCCTAGACTAGGCCTTGGGTAGAAATTCTGCTGACGGAATTAATTTGAGCGACACGACGACACTTTTTTCTAAAGGGAAGTAGTCAGAGAAGAGGCTTTCCTCGGCTCAACCAGGAATGAATTTTTTGATGACGTTTCCTCTCTTTTCTATATCATTTGATGATGAGGACTTAGGCAAGCTACAGCATATTCATTCTGCGAACTGGCTGGAGTTTTAAACAAAACAAAATCCACAATATTATTAGTTTTAATAATATGATGGGAGAACTACAAGCATTATTTAAAGAATGAAAAGGTTGAACTGCAGTTCCAGGAAATCCACTTTTGACTTTGTTACAAAAATTAAGTTTCCTCCCAAATATACAACTGATTGTTACCGTTTAATGGGATTTTCTCTTGATTACGACACTACTACCTCCAGTGCCTCCAAAAAAACTTTTAAATTAGATGGCTGCTACTTACTGAATAAATCAAGTTGACTTTTGAATGTAACCATGTTATTTCACATTTGGTTGAACAGCTTTGCTCACGTAAACCTGGGAACCAGACATAAGGGACATGAGATGAAGTTTTAGGCTCAAAATTAGCCCTACCTTTTAGCACTTACGTATTTATGTAATGGAGTGAAACGAGACAACAACGCCGTACGACAGCGACAGCAAACCAAAAAAATAGATTTTCCCATTTGATAAATATTTTTGTTTGGGGCGTTGGAGACGGTGGGAAATGACATCTGCAGCTGAACAAGAGAATGTCAGCTCTGGACAATCCGAGGAGGAGGAAGGGTTGGATTTGCGAGGCATGTTTGAAGTAAGAAAATAAATGAAAGTATTTTTTTGGTTGACCTTTAGATTTTGCTACCTTTCTCAAAGTTCAACTAAAGAAAGGAAACAGAAAAAACACCTTTATTTACAAGAATAGTGCCCATGATCATACATACCTATACATATAGCCTATGTGTTTTCGCGTGGCCTTAGAAAACGCTTTTAATTCAGTTTGTTTTACTTAAATAATGTCTAAGGCTAGATTTGGTTTCGTTGATTAGTTCTTATCACTTGAGTTTAATTAACATTTTTCAAACTACTTAAAGCGTTAAAGCGTTAAATACAGTGAAGTATCAATCTAGGCATATTATTGTACCGTCATTATTATTATAGCACTATTGATATAGTATTGATGATGCCGCAAGGAGTGACAGTCAGTCCACTGCAAGCACATTTTTGCACCTTGTGCAATCCACATGACACGCAAATGTAGGTTAGCAGCGAAAAAGGGTATCTGCATATTCAATTGCTCGTTATTGCTTGGGATGGATGTTTTGATAAATGTGAACTGTAATTTTCTGACAAAGATCCTCATTAAATCAATGGCAAGCATCTTTGAAAAGTGTATGGACATTATATAAAGGCAATAATCATCACCAGCCTGGCAACTGCCTATAAATCCACTGTACATGATGTCATGTCAATGTCATATTCTTTGGTTAGCCTCTATTGCCGGACGTAACGGAATTGACTGTTATAAATGAGTGGCGTGGAGGTAGGTAGAATAAAATGTAGGCAGGTAAATTAGTCGCAACGATTTATCGCAGGTTATTTAAGAAATTGTTGTTGTTGTTGTTGTTGTGTGTGATATTGTTGTGACTTATGATATAGTTTGGCGTTTCGTCTCGAATACCCAATTAGATATGACACTCGTTTTGCTACTTCAACCTGAAAGTTAAGTAAGTAAATAAAAAGGTGGCTGGCTAGCTGGCTGACTCGTCGTCTACTCGTTCTCCGGCTAGATTTGATTTGAGTGCTCATCGTTATATCATTTTTGCATAGGTAGCTACTCCACATTGTTGTATATCTCAATTAGCCGCAAGCAGCGTCATATAATCTCGTATCAGAATATGCATATTTAGACGTTGATATGAGCAGTGATAGCAATAGGGCTCAAAGATCCTTGCTCACATTAAAACGACCCAAGTATATTGCTTGAAAAGCCTCGAAGTAATTAATTATGTCGATATATAGATTTTTTTGAGAGTTTGCACTCGTAGCACTATATCATTGTTACTGAAAGGCTTATGGGTGGATGTCCTTGCAGAGATAGTTGTTTATCATTGTGAACAATGAGTTGGGAACGCGTGCTACTGTATTCTAGTCTGGCGATTCCTTTAGAGCAACCCCACACAAGTCACATCAAAATTAAAATTACTCATCCAATCCAACATTCAACATTATGAGAAAAATATGAAGCATTCAATCTTTTTCCAACATTTTTCGACGTCATTCTTGTATTGAGAGAGCGAAAACTACTTATTTTTTTTGAAATGGTAACAAGATGCAATTGAAATTTATTCAGGTAGCAAAAAGGAACACTCAGGATGTTTATGCTCAGATTTCTGGAAGTTTTTGTCATGTCATAATATGCACGTCACGACAATCGGACAATAGATGAAATCGCCATTTTTACTCCAAGCTATTTTATTTTACTCCAAACATGCAATGATTTCTTTCACGTGTCGCCATGAACTCATGTTTAAAATTTTATTTCAGCCAATCTGGAATCTGCATATAATAATACTATTTTGGCCAAGCATTTAAAATTTCCTCATGTTTAATTTAAATTTTTTATGGTAATAAAAATGAAGTAGTGTTTGTATGAGTACGTGCTGTCCGTGATTTTTTTTAGGGAAGTTCTTCTGGTATAATGATTAGGTGGATCCGCTGTCGTCTTTTAGTATTGTTCCACGCACTCATCACTTTTATGTGACGAGTGATGGATCGCTGCAGGAGTTTGATTAGCAAATGTGAATTAATTAAAATAAAGTGGAGGCTAACAGTTTCGTTACGCGCTCAGTCGTAACTTGTAGGGAACTGCGGCGGTAGAAGTTGTCTCTGCAATAAATTTAGTTCAGTTCACAGGTGCCAAGATTTGTGCCGTCTTTCTTTAATTAAAAATCATAAAATAATTCGTTAAAGTAGTTTCTTGGAAGAATAATTTGAGATTTGCAATAAATACGGAGGAATATACGACCTTTGTGAATGCAAATGATTTGGTTGATAGCAGCGGTGTTTTTTTTAGCTATTAAACATTGGAGATGATGTGTTGTCGGTGATGACGAATTTAATTTGTAGTTAAAGCTGAATTTTAATTTTAACCACCTGTTTATTTCTGCAAGGAAAAGGTTATAAATAGCAATATTTACTACTTATATTATTATAGCCCCTCAGCTTTTTTTACTTATGTAATTATTATGTCATCCATGTCAGTTAAACGAAGACGTATGGGAAGTGTGAAATTGTATGTGGGTGCTCCCTCTTCCCTTACGGCTGGCTGTTATTTAGCTGCGTGAAATTCAATGATACAAATTGTATGCAAATTGTAAGCCGATGCAAATGACGGTTATTAAACGTGCTTGTGTAGGGAAGAGAGAGAACAGCCTCTGCCTTTAGATTATCACTCTAAATTACATATATAACAGTAACGAGTGCCATGTCAGAGACCAAAACCACAAAACTTTAAACGACCAGCTCGTGGTCCGATAGGCTAGGTTACACTAAAGTGTATGTTGAATTGAACTGAACTGATATAGATATACCTTGAATCCTCCACATTGCCTAATAATTTGAACTGTTGGGAGGCACTGGCAAACAATAATTCTTCTTTGGCGACAGAGCATATATATAATAATAAGACAGGAATTGCAAAAGGTAACAATGATACCCTCCACAATAAAAGGTGTTCTCCAAGATATGTTCTGAAGCACAAGCATGATTAATGTTAATATACACCAGACCAGATAGTGCCAGTATAGCGTATGCTACGGTGAATAACGCTGTCAATTTTTAAATACTTTAAATGAAAGGACTCAAAACTGATTGTATGCAAATTTCGCAACAGATTTCTTGACTTATACTTTAGGGGTTTCTTTCGTTGTTAGGTTGGTTGTTGTGGAGATAGGAAGGTGATTCTGACACGTCTACTTACACGATATATATTTTTCAGAAGTAATTTAGGGATTGCATAGCTAACGTAAGAATCGGGATAGGCATAGCAGGCATGCATCTTATATTTTTACTGTCGTTATTGAGTTTCTGGCATTTTTATCTGTTCTAATAGTCTGTTTGATCAAGATAATACATATTATTGTGGGAGTGGTGTTGAATTCAGTATGTGTCAGAGAGTCAGATGAGTAGTGGAAGAAGGGTGTCTATCATCAGATTACATTTGAGATTGAAGGAAGAAGGTAAGCAAGCAAGCGACAGTGGAGGAAAATGAGCTGCAGTCATGCAGTTTTGTTATTGTTACACTCTTGAAGATTTTTTCTCTCTCATCTCGTGAGTGAGCTTTAGGCCATCTTCCGTTTGCAACCGGGGCAATCTGATATTCCTGTCAGTTTAATAGCCCAGCCCCAACATCACGTTTAGTTTGATACAGAAAAAGTGTTGTAGTTTTTTATTTGCATTCAAGTAGTACTCGTCTCGACTTGCTCGATATTTATTTTTACACAAAGTTTTCCACGAGTCAAAAAGATAAGTAAATGGTAGAAAGACATAAAATACGAATACATATATCTATTTACAAAAGCACCTAGTCATCCGCGAACGACCAGGACGTGGAACTACTCTTCATGAATTCTTTATGTCTGTAAAAATAGGGTTTTCGGTTTAGACATATTATTATGCACTATGTTCGTTTCTGTTCACTCTCAGTAAATTATATTATTGATTTTTTACGTTCCCGTTGAAAATACATAGATTTGTAATTTATTTACGGGGTTTTTCAACTTCTTGAAGATCTTGGGCTAATATCCAAGGGCACTTGATTATAAGTTCAGATTTAAAAGTTTAAAATCAAGTGCAAAGTCAAGTTAGGTTGTCGGACTTCCATCAAAAACATGTGAATGATTAGTTGTGATCATCAGTTATTTTTTATTAGTTCCCATAAAAAGTTCACTAGCATGAGTATCTTGCGGACGTACATTATTGTAGGCATGATGGGATAGTTCCGTTTAAGCCAAACAAACATGCATTACAACAGTTCCAATTATCACATTAAATTATGTGCTCTTTTGCAATAGAGTGGTTAGCTTGAAAATTGATAAAAGCCAACGTGTAAAGCATGTGGTTTGCGGAGAGAAAAAATCACACATATATTTTATATCCGTTTCATTTCAGTCATTCCTTCCAGTCCGTTTGATGTTTTGATGTTGATACTTCACTTTTTTTTTACTAAATTGGCTGGCTTTTGGCTCTAGTTATTATTAATGCGAAAGTGTGTGGCTATCTTCAATATATTTTTTTTTTCGATTTTATTTCCTTGTTTGCTGGATAAGAAACTTTTTATTTATTTTTTCGCATGCCGGAGTATTTCTGCAATCCTGCGTGTAACAATATAATAAGCATAAATGCTCTTCAGCGTTAGCATGTGTCGAAGGTTGAAACAAAGAGTGGAATTTTGATGGTTTGAATATTCCGTAGGGTGTGATAAGCTGCCATTGTATTAGAAACCGCGAAGACTAACTAATGCCATTTGGATGCTCGTTGAATGCAGTTCTTCATCATCCCTCACTCATTCATCTCCCATTATTATTTGGATGGTTGACTATTAGTCTTCAATCGTAGAGCTACCGATACGGTACTCCACACACACACTGTCATTGCCAGAGTGAATGGGAGTGCATTTGTTCCAAGAGATTTATAACCCCGATCATCATCCTCATCGCTATTAAGAACTGTGTTCATTCCCAATATTATTGTTTTATCTTACAGTCATTCTCTAACAAAACAAAATAGTGAATTTTTGTGTATGTGTGTGATCTGATCCACCTCCTCCTTTACAGGGAGACAAAAGTGAGTTTTTGAGTGTGTCAGTTTGTTTGGCTACTATATCAACAATATCTATTCATTTTTTTTTCTTTCTTCTTGTGTGTGGAACTTTTTTTTATTTTATTTTTGGGAGAACGAAAGGGAAAGACAATATTCCTGTGGCACTTTCCCAGTATCTTTTATTGGTTTTGTGCTTCACATTAGCAAAGGAATTGCTGTGTTTGCTCTCAATACACGAAAGGAAAATTCAGCAGAGCACAAAGTAGTTGTTTACGAGAAAGTAGAAAGAAACAAAGAAATCAAGCGAGACAAACAAACGGGAAAACTAGCGAAAAGGATGCATGCCAATCGCACGAAAATCGGGACCAGTCCTTTGGTCTCCGCGAGTGCAAATCCATCCCTAGTTTCAGAGGTAAAAACAAATATACATAATTTCGTGACATTTACTAAACAGTGTTCTATATAGTAAATGTAGTAGTGATGGTTTTTTTATATAGAAGCTACTAACAACAAAAAAAAACATTGCATGATAATATGTGCTCAAGTGAGCACATTACCTCGGACGGATGCTGCTTGCTTCCTTTCAGTAGATTGCATTTTGCTTTATTCCGAGATTTTTTTTTGGGCGTAATAAATAGATTGAGCAAGAGGGGGGAAAATCGCGGCTCTTTTTCCTTGATACGTTTCGGATGTATATATATATTATTATATAAGCTTTGCAGGGTTTAAAATGAGTTTGCAAAAAAAAAAAACATATATATACGCTTACCATCTAGTAAACTATTACGTACACGCAAAGCGTTGGATTGGATTTTTTGCAATGATATTAGAATACTGCTGAATCCGGCGATTTTCTGAGAGGAAATAGCGACAAAGGAATGTTTTGATTTCTGCTCAACTGAATCCAACTGTATTGTGATGATGAAAAGAAAAACACTTCCAGATTCAGTACTCCAACTCCGTCTTGAGCCAGTCAGTCGCTGGGATTGGATATCGCTATTAAATTCCATTCGTTCTGCCGCTGTTTCTTTTCTTGTGTTTGTTGTGTTTACGTTCCATGATAAGATAGTCATACATAACATGGGATGAAATATTTAGAAATTTAATTTCGTTCAAATCTTTCCTATTAATAAAAAAAGTCCCGTGTCCGACTTTCGTGGATTGGGCAACAGATCTTTTCCGATGGACTGTTATTTTTTTATGAGGGAACAAGCACATAAATAAATAGTGTGCTTGCATCGATACCCGTGATTTTAACAGAAGAAGAAAAACGGCTTAGGGTTCAGGCTGATAGCAGTCAGTTGAGGTTATACCAAGAAGGAAAAGAGAATCTTAGGTGTATTCTAGTTTAACGGCTAAAACAATCCAATCACAAGTAAGAAGTGAAACCTTTCAAATCGAATTACTCCGATAACGCATATCATATGCCGTCATCGTCATCCCGCTAACTTTAATGATTTGTGCGCTGTAGAAGATAAAAAACGATACAACGGGGTAAGCGAAGAAAGATGATGGCTGATTGGATTTATTGAGTTGATAGATGAAATTACTGTTCAGATTTTAAAAAAAAAGAAATAATTTTTGATTTCGTTAATAGTAAAATACGTACTCGTTTGTTTGTCTCCGTGTAACTGGTACAGTCTCCCGGTTTCAAGTTATCGTAGTGTAGTGCATCTAGTGTCTTAAGCCTTAATGCTACTGTCAAGATTGCAATGTTGTCACTCAGCACCATCCTAAATAAATTTGAACGATAATGTAGGCTGTCTAGATAGATCAGTTTGTTCGAAACTAATGAGATCATTTTTGCAAACTTTGAGTTTAAATTATGTAGCTTTATTATACGTGCATAGCTGTTTTTAAGTAGCTCCAATAAAATTTGATAGTTTTGATTGAGCTGATATATGAGCTGAGAGGGAAGATGCTGAAGGGAAATTTCGAAGTAAGTATAGACTTTATGTATAGCTAACCGCAATATAATTTGATTGCAATTTTTGATGATTGATGAGTAATGATTAAATCAGTTCAACCTCATCACATCAACATATTTGTAGAGACAAACGGAAACCGGCTAATATATAATGTTTCTCTGCCCACTCCTCCTCCTGCTTTACTTGCTACAGTACCTGCCAATAAGTGCCAAGCTAGGAATGCTACCGCCTGCCCCAGATGAAGCAGTTCTGCTGTTTTTTATTTTGCGTTTAGTGCTCATATAAGTCAGCAGCTTTCTCTCTCTCTCAATTTTACTCTCTTCCTAACTAATGGCCGTCCGTATCCGGTTGTGAATTAATTTAGTAAGGAAGTAGTGGCTTGATAAGCAAAAGCGTTCGTTCGGTAGTTCTATTTTAAAATAATATTTTCGCTGAAGTTATATTTTTGTTGGCCTGCTGCATGGTGTTGGTGATTTGATATTTGATGCTGGTGGTGATAGTGCGTATACAAACTGTAAATATTTAGCTTACCTAATAATTTGAGCAAATGTTTTTACATGAAGGTAGATGTTAGATCTTACCAGCCTGTCATTTCTTTATTTTTTTCACTAATGATTTAGATTGCATACCTTAATGCTTTTAAAATGACTTGATGTAGTACTTTACATATGGGAAAACAATTAGTTAAGTAAGTAAGAAAAGTGCTGTAACATGGGCAAATAAGATCATTTGTTTTGGAGTCATTCCCTTCGTTTTTTTTTGAATTATTAATGGATGATGCAATTAATAATTATGGGGATGTGGACAGGTTCCTGAAAGGTTGCTCGCCGGTGGATCAGGATTTAAAGACAGAAATCGAAGGCGTATGAGCCTTCCGGCCTCCTGTCGATATTTGGATACAGCTGCCAAGAAATCTCTACATCAGGCGCAGGACTCTAGACGCTCATCTGTTACATCTATTTGCTCCACTTCTTGTAAGAACTATTAGCTTGTTCCCCATCATCGTATCTTCGTCATCCTCCTCCTTACTTACTTACATGATGGGGAGTTAGTTGTACGTGCGTACTCTCCCTATTCATATGATAAGAAGATTCGATACGATTTTTATAGGACGTAGGACGTTTTAAGTGTTCTCGAGGCATGTGCTAAAATATTAATGCTGACAACGTCTTCCACTCTCCATCAAATCATATTTTTAAAAAAATCCGTACCAGCTAACTACGACACACAGTTATAGTTACGTATAACATAACGATTTTCATACGTGATATAGCCCAGTACTAATCGCAAGTGAAAAAAAGCATTTGCGACTCTAAATGTACTAAAGAATGTTTACAACAAAATGCTTGGAGGGCTACCATCATATACATAATGCAGCCTTTTGTTACACATTCGTCAGCAGAATGGCAAAAAAAAACCTGAGAGCTTGGTGTTACGCATGATAAAGAAAAGACAGTTGGTGTCGTTTCAACACGAATTTATTTACAGGAGAGCATGTTTTTTTTTAATTTTTGCTCAAAAACACAAACTCATTTTATTTTCATTTTGATGAAATGGAATGAGAAAATAAAATAACAACATCAATGTTGAGATACGAATGGAAGTCTTGGAATGAGTCATGCGGCTTCATGCGGGGATAGCGGTGGTTGGTGAGGTCTTTCCTCTCCCCAAAACCCATTTCGTTCCTATTTGTTCAAACGAAACATTGAATTGAAGTGGAATTGGAATAGTTTTTGGCTCATACACAGTCTTCCTTGCACACACGCGTTGATGTAGCTGTCATTTAAAGCATTGATGATTGAATTGACCATATAATGATGTGCATTTTTTTCATAACTGACCATGGGTAGTCCTTCTCCTGGGATCAGAAACTTGATCACCTATATAATTTTCTGTTTTTTTCTATGCCCACTGCGTAACTGATCATGATATAGTTAATTGAGATTGCTGTTTTCGTTATGATCATAGGACCGGTGATATTATATGCTCATATTCTTTGGTGATTCCATATAAAATAGTGAATGGTTTTTTTCTTGGGAAGAAGGCCGATAGAAATTATGTTTTGTTTGGATCTTACTACCTTAAAATTGGCATTTCGCAGCAGGGGGAACTTTACTTTATAGTCATTTATTATAATATAATGAAAGTGCATCATTCAGGGGAAAACGACACAAAAAGGGTTTATTACTGCTGACATGATATGATAATAAATGGAGGAAGGAATATTGCCAAAAACAATTACATTTTTTGGTTGATAACTTTAATCAATTTATTTCTCAGCCCATATGATGCAATGGTGCATAGGTATTTTTCTGTTCTTATTTCTGGCTTTCGAAGGATGGGATGGGAGTGCGCAATGAAAAGTTTTGTTTTACTGCTCTGGTCTCTCTCTCTCTCTCCTTTCATGTTCCGTAAATTAAAAATAATCAGAGTTTTTTTTTTAATGATAATGAAATGGAAATAGGACCAGTTTGTCACTTTGACAGTGCCACACGTATTTGTATCGCATCGTATCATATCACTTTCGTTGAACTTACTTAAGTTTTTTTTATGAAGAAAACATGACTTTGGCTAATGGAATGAAAGTATAGGGAATAGCGACGATTAGACTAGATGAATGACTATGTCGGTGATGGGTTGCCATTGTTGAAAAGCGTAAAGTAGGCACTTGTTTTCATTCCATTGCCATATTTTTAACTACATATTATACTGACATGTAAAGGTAGGTACATTTTGGTTGATAGATATTTAATCCAATTGCGTGAATCATAAAACACCCACTGGCACTGGCATCCATAATATGTCAAGAGTGGGGGAAAAATTCTGGTCTATCGTCGGTTGATAGTGGATAGCGACGCCGATGATGAGGATGGTGGTGTAGAGTAGACTATTAAATAATAAAAAGGATGATGACCAACTGCACGAATTTATCCACAAAGCATCAGCCCATTGTGGCATTCAACGGTTGGAGGGTTATTTATCGTAGTAGCCGGCGGAGTAAAACAAGATTATCTAAATTATACGTACTTAAAAAAATGCAACAAAAAAAAGCTATACATAAAGAGAGAGAGAGTTCATATCCATATGTCTGTCTACTCATTTTTTTATAACTTCCCGTAACCTTTGACTGGCTGGCTGGATGGATGGTGGTGTTCGTGACGATTAGCGATCCCATCAGTAATCATTCGGATAAATGTCGATAGCATTGCGGTACACAGACTATAGATAAAATTGGATTAGTCCGAATTGTTCCATTCGTCGTGCATTCCCATTTTTTATATGCTCAGCAGCACAGCAAAACAGGCAGAATCGCATGGATCATGTTGCCTGTAGGGAATGAACTGGAAACAGTTCCCCGTAAATAATTCCCTCAACATTTATTTCAGTCAGCAAAATACTTTCGTTATCCTGGCGACTCGTGACAGCAGTCAAATTGAAAGTAGTACTATAAACGTGCAAATGCAAAATAAGAGAGTCGACTGGTTTCAGTTTCATTTCATTCCATATGCGAAGACAAAAAATGTGTGATGATAGCATTTCCTTCCAGTCAACTCTGGAAAGACCCCTTTCCAGTCATACAAAGCTTTACTTTTACCGGCAATATATATGTATGTACATGTTAAATAGTCAAGTTGCATGTTTTCCCCTAATTTTCTAGCCTCTTACACTGGGAGTAGCTCTGAAGAGGATGATGTTAGTCCACGGGAGAAATCGCAGAAAAATACCAAAGGTTCCAGTGACTTTTGCGTTAGGAATATCGACCTCCATGCTTTTGGGCGACGTGAAATAGAAATCGCTGAGCAAGGTAAGTGTAGCGAGGAGGACCCGAAAAGTATAAATCAAAATGCAGAAGTATTTGCATGTGTGTCCCTGTTTCATTGTGCTGGTTTCCATATTCTCTGTCTGTAGAAATGCCGGGGATAGTGGCACTTCGCAAGCGGGCTGCCGATGATAAACCTTTGAAAGGAGCCAAAATTGTCGGCTGCACACATATCAACGCGCAAACAGCTGTAAGTCTACTTATATAACATTACTAGAAAGCCAATCTGTCGATGACAGATGATATACAGAACAGTCCGGTACAGAAATGATAAAAAATGAAAGGTACTGCTTGTATAATTAAGTATTCATATACAGAGGCGTCAGTTAATTCAAGGAAACATTAGTTAACTAAATTATCCAGGGTGAGGGAACGTGGACCCCCCTCTGTGTGTCACCCCACAGGGTTTCCCCAAAA
>JAQGAI010000075.1:0-29203 GCA_034696905.1 Lepidocyrtus violaceus | reverse complement strand
GTGGCAGTTCTATAAAAAGAGAAAGTGAGTTTATAACTCCGGCCAAGCCAGTTTTATTGCGAAACCGTCGTAGTATCATTAACATTATTATTATTATTATTATTGGTTGGAAGAACAAGCAATTCCGGTTTTATGACTCAAAGGGACACCAAACCGTTTAATGTCACCGGATAAAATTGCACTAATTGAATTTAGCTCGGATTAAAAACGCTTTCTCCCTCGGAGCATTTATACTCCTACTCCTACATACATAGCAACTTTCACTCTGGCAGCACACTGCTCATGCAAAGCTACGGGGAGAGAGCGAAGTTACGTAACAGCACTCGAAAAAAAAACCATTCCATTCCATTCCTTCCAGCTTTCCCCATTTTCTCTCTCCGGAGAACTGGGTGAAAGTGAGAGGAAGGAATGCAAACAGAAATCCGTATACTTAAAACATTTTAGCCTGGGCTCTCATTCTCTTCCTCTCTCTCTCCTCCCCATTTTCTATTGCAAATTGAGGGAGCTAATGGTAATTGTAATGGTCGGGGAGTCAGTCAATCTCCACGGTCCATGGGCTATATGTATTACTATTGCATTGTCTTCCGTGTTTACTCACCTTCCAACGGAGGAGAGGAACAAAAGCACTTTGATGATGATGATGATGACAATGGCTTTGGATTTGGATGTATGTGTAGCAGTGACATAGTTACCCGAAGAGGATAGTTTTTTTCCGGTTGGCAGATTTAATTCAACATGTAATTTTTAAGGCTTAGGCCATGTAACTCACACTTCCCTCCGCAAACTGCGGTAATTGCTCCAGAGAAGAAGTTAAATTGTGAAAGTGCTCATTCCACGGCTTACATGGATGATCATCATTTCAAATAAAGTGTTTTGTAGCCACCGTCCTTCCAACCAACCAACCATGTAAAACTCTTAAAAGTGAAAGCAAAAGAGGGGAATCTCTTTTTTTGTACTTTCTCCGTATTTTTTTTTGCTTTGGTTTCCTGTCCTTTTTACTCATTGCTCATTTGTGCGGCTTTTTTTTTCATACATTGAGTTTAGAAATAGTGTACTTATTTCTGCACTTTGTTGTAGAAGAGGGGAAACTGTTTTTCTGTTGGATGGGGTGAAACTAGATTATTTATAGCATTTCCGCTCCCCCTTTCCGTCCGCTAATTGAAAGGAGGAAGGGGGTCATCAAGTCATTTCCTACTTTACTTGTTTTAAAAAAAAAGCCAACCGTGTACAAACCCCATTTTAAACACTAAATACGTTAGAAAGAGCTCCCAAACGAGAGCAGAGACATTACCTAAGATAAGTAAGTGGTGGGGAAGAAATCCGAGAGCATATTTTATTATTTCCGTTGCACTTTCATAAAAAACACAGCTTCAGTTTAGCTCCACTTTTTTAATTACATAGTTATTTCCCCTTAAAATAATGTAATTTTAAATGTCTGTGTAAATTTTTTAGCATTAATAAAATGACTAATTTGTTGTTTTTTCTCTCTTTCTATTTTCCAGTGTCAATTCTCCATCTGTGTTCTATCTCGATTGATAGATACTACGCGATCTGCAAGCCACTTCAGTACCCACTGACAATGACGGCGAAGACTGTTCGGATTATGCTGAGTAAGTTGAGAACAACAGAATTTTGTTTTTATTATTCACTTTCTCTTGTTGCTGTACTTGATCTGATCTGTAAGTGTTTTGTGCTTTTGATGGGAAACTGCGGGAAGTCTTACTTTAAAAAAAAATTATGTTTTCTTTCGAAGATGTTCCAGAAACAATTCAAGATAAATCTGTATAACTAGTGGTGAATGGACACATCGATGTAAAAAAAAACTGGTGGTGTAATGGTTGGGGAATTCCAACCTGCATTATGCAACTGACACCTTTCCTCCTTCTTAAAGTTGACATGACAAGGTATTCCAATTCCTGACAGTTTGGCACATAGTCCATGTTCCATGTTCCAAACAGGAAAAAAAGTTGAAGGAAGATCCGCCCTCCAACGGAGGTCTTCTTTAGAACGCTGTCATTTTTTTTTGCGTCCCCATATGCGCTGATTCTCTCTGATAAAAAAAGATCTACCTTTGATGTAGTTAGCAAGCAATCAGCAACAAATTAGACTACAACTCATATTTTAGAGTATTGAAGAAGAAAAACAGCTGATTAGATTTGGGAGTTAGGCTCTCTTAAGTAGCGCACAAAATTGAGCTTCTTTCAAATGGAACGGAAAATATTTTTTTTTAAATCTACGACGGAGAAGAAGACTCAACAAGTTGCTGGGAAAAAGAAAGTACTTTTCTCATTCACCTCACCCCCATATGCATAAAATGTCAAACTGGATTATAATGAGAAAGTTTAGAATTATTTTTGTATGCGATTTTTGTATCCTTGAACTTTTTTTAACGAGCAACAAATTTAATGTTCCCCACATTATTATTACAATAATGAACGAGGGGAAGTACTAATATATAGTGTGTATATAGCTAAGTAAGGACGTTAATAACCAGCTAAATTGCTTTTTCACTAAACTAAACTTGGAGGAGTAGGAGTCTGGCATAAGAAGTTAATGACTTTTGCCGCGGGCGTCGTAAGCACTAGTTTCCATTTTGACTTGCTGTGCCTGGCCTGGAGTAACTCTGGTCATAAGTGAGAGGAGGAGAGGAATGGACAAGGTAAAGGATACTACACGAGTAATGCACAAGAGTACTTTCACTGTCGATTTAATCATCATCATATTATGCACATGATAAAAAAAGTTGATATGGAGGAGGACATCATCATCACATGATCACAGTGAAAAGAGAAATGTGTGGAGTGGAGTGGAGGAAGCCAACGGGGAGTTGGAGTGAAATCCGTGCGAATTTTCTTTCCCCTTGTTGGGCCGGCAGCCCACCTCCCACACATTTTGCTGTGGAAAATCCATTTCGTAATCAATCAATAATCATCAGCACCTACTATATATAAATACCTACTGCATGCAGTTACCAACTTTCTCCCGCTGACTTCCCGGATGTGCGGACTTGACTACTTTGACTTTGATGTGAGTGGGCATCACACAACGTTTGTGTCAACAAAGTAGATACGTGGCTACTGTCATTACTACATGATTACTTTCTCCCTCCTCCATCAAACACCTTCCCTTTGAAAAGTGGGCAAACAAGATGGGGAGCCTACATATTTGCATAGCTACTTCCTATTGTCTTCCTTGAAGCTGGAAAATGGGCAGATGGAGTTGTCCCCACTCCGAGATCCATCAAGATTTTTCTTAAACAGCAGATTTTACCCCTTTCTTCGTTTCCGCTCCTCACCCTGTAAGTTTCTCTAAAGTTGCTTTCTCTTTCCTCTCCATGTTTTGATAATCCTTTTCATGTTGTTGTTTCCCTAAAAGAAAGTGTGCCTTATCTCATGTTCGTCTTTCTTCCCACCGCAAAGCCATCATCATCGCCACCACCAAAGCAAAAACAAAGTTGGATGTTTCTTCAACCAAAAAGGATTACAATCAAGCTATACTTGTGCATTTAACAAAACAAAGCACGGCAAGCCGCCAGCCCAGCAAAAAAATTCTTTAAAAAGGCTACTCCTGCTCCAAGGCCAACCTTGGCAACAAACCCCCCAAAAAAGGAAAAATTTCAAAGGAAAATTGACTTAACTTGCACAAAAAAAGTACATCTGGCCACTCCAGAAGAAAAATAGGAATGCCCTGGAGAGAAATAACCTTCACAGGTTTTACAAAAGAAAAATCAAACTTTCTTTTTCCTCCAGTTGTAACTTTAAAAGTTTAAGCTCATCATTCCAACCTGCTTTCCCTCTCCCTATCTGATTCTCAATGAAACAGAACAAAAAAAAATATCAAGTGGGGAAAGTATCCTTGGGTGCCTCACGTTTTTTCTCTTCTTATCATTATAATGACCTTGCCTTTATACCAAGCATAGATAAACTTATGCTCTCTTACTTAATCTTTTTTTTTGAAAAAGAAAGGAAGTAATTTTGAGAGGTCTGTTGGACAGTAATAGGAACAGTCCATGTTTGAAAAAAAAAATTCTCTTCACTTTCGGAAGTCTTCTTCTGATGATGATGATGATCATCATCATCATCCAGATGATTACATTACATGGGAGAATGATGATGGTAATAATGCCACATAAAAAAGTAAGTTGGGAACATTAACACAAAAGTAAAAGGAAAGCCGGCCGAAACATAAAGTACATGGGAGGGAGAATATAAAAACCAACACACTCAACAAAAAAAAAACATTCAAGCCAGGAAAAATATACATTTCTGCTGGAAGACTTTCTCCCATCCTCCTCCTCCACTTCCCCATTTACCACTACTTTCACTCTCCTATATTAACGTACATAAATGCCAGGGGCGTGTTGTAATGTAACTTGAAGACAAGTTCTTTTTAAAGGGATAAATCATCGGAGCAATAAATTGCGGAGGGATAAGTAAGGGAGTCCCCTGGCCGCCTTAGACATTTTTTTTTCCTTGGTGAAGTAAAGGAGCCCGGTCGTTTCCTTCCACTGAACTATTTTCCCTTTTTTTGGGCTTGGACTCCCCACTCAAGTTATTTTTTTTTTTGGAGGGGGGGAACTCCTTGACTTAAATTCACTGCAGGAGAGAGTGAGAGAGAGAAAGGAGATGATTTTTTTTTGGTGTTCTGCGAATGAGGGCGGCCAACTATAAAAGTAACTTGGTGGAGAGGCGGATGAGGTAGATGGGAAGATAATATGCTCCTTCTGGAGGAGGATGGGGAAGCTCCAAAGATGATACTTTAAGGAGGGAAGGAGTGGAGAAAGGTATTTTAAAATGTTACATTTTTCACTCTATTCGAGTCCCCTTTCTCCAAAGTCCAACATAAGTTTGGTCTGTCTGTGAGGAGGGAAGCCATAAATAGTGCTTGGGCTGGGGCTATGGGATGGCTTGGCCAAAGAGGGGAAAAGAAGAGAGTATTTTGGAGGAGTTGTTTGTTGTTGGGAGCTTTGTTTTGTTTAGATTAATCCATACGCCGGGATGTCACTTATCTGGTTATTTAAGGGAAAACTTTTCCCCAGGAATTGGGGGGACGATAAAAGATAATCTTCTTTTTTTTTGCTGGATGGATGCTCGAATTTATCTGTTTGCCATTGTTGTGGAGGGGAGATGGAGGGAGGATTTAAAAAAAAGGAAAACAAGAAGGATTTTTTTTCTCTTCCCAGCTAAGATTAGGATTGTCGTTGAAGAGGATCAAAATTAAATACAATCCGGGATGAGGAGCAGAAATGGGATAACTTTTCCAATTAAAATCATTTTTTTAAATGGAAAACGGGTTACAGAAAAATTGGATTAAAAATTTAAAATCTGCTCTGGAGCATCATAAAATAATTAAATAGTTTTTTTTTAACATTTAACAAAATTAGGACGACAGATAAATAAGTCCAGTAACCATCTACGCTACTAAATAATAGGCATGTTAGTTATTTAGGCTCCGTTGATACTTTAATTCAATATTTTCCTTTTAGGCTTTTACGAATAATTTGGAGCGAGCCGGAAGCCAGGTCCCATAGAACAGAGAGTTATTGAGAGGCAGTTCATTTTTTAAGCGTTTTCCTTCTAGACATACCTAATACAAACTTACACTGGTCTAATAAGCTCCTCCAAATTAATGTAAAAGAAAGCTTTGGCTTAAAAAATAGCTTCCGGCTAAGCAACAGCAGAGCTGCACTGTCAAGACTTTGTTCTAAACCAACCTGGTTCCTATAACTATTTACTTTAAAAAAAAAATAAATGTTGATTAGGTCATTCTCCTTAGGATCTAATTTAATCCTTCTTTTTCCAGTGCCATCGAGGATAAAAGCAATTGACTGCAGGGCAGTTGTTGCAGAGCACCTATGCGGAGCGCATTTTCAGAAATTGTATTCTATTTTTCTTCTTCTTCTCTTTATCAAAGAAAAAAATGGATATTCAATATTCCATGCACATTTCTCTTCCCTCCTCCGGCGTAAACTTTCTGAGTGAGTAAAAGTACATAGGTATGTATTCTGAAGAAAACCCACTTTGTTTAGAGAAGCTTTAAAGGGAAATGGAGAAAAAAAAACTTTCCTGTGAAACCAAGGCTTCCTACACGAGTTTCGGAGAAAGCTGAGCCTATGCAAGCAAAGAAAATATCCTGAATTTAATTAGAAGAAAAGTTAAAAAAAAAGTTTTCTTTTTAAAATGCTTTCTCTCCAAGACTAAATGAAAATTATTTGCCAGAAGTCCAGAACCCGGATAATAAATATTATTTCAAAACTTAATATGTTACTTTGGAGGAGGGGGGGGGAGAAAGTTTGCCAATCTTTCCCTTTATCAGAGAAGCTCCTCTAAATTCCTTTTGACTTTAATTGGGATCATTTCCATCATTTAATTGGAAAAGGAATGGGAGGAGCATATGACATGATTTGCTTTTCAAATTTCTATGCCGGATCCAACTGGCGAAATTAAAGTTAAACCACCACCACAGAAAACTCCAATCATATTAAAGCAAGAAGGAAGAAAGCAAGGGAGACAGACGGTCCATTCAAAACTACCGTCCCATTTAACAATAATTCCGTCCCTGCCCTGTCCTTCCACCAGGGATGATATTGAATACTTTTGAATTACTACGGAAGGGGAAAAATTTCATTCCAATATACATATTTCCCTCCCATCACATACATCTCACCCAAATTGTCATGGATACCACCCGACTTTCTTTTTGCTAAGTATTTTTTTTTGTTGGAATTATTATATCATCCCTGTCCCGATACTTTGATATGGTATGGTATGGTATGAAGGAGGAATGAAAGAAGAAAGGATTGTGTAGTGAAAGCAAAAGAGAAAGAATTTTTTCTCCCATTCATTCCCTGTTCCATATTATACTCAACTCAAACTGATAACTTCATGTGAGTTCTCCTTTTAATACTGAATAGTCAAAAGGGCAAATAAAATCCATAGAAAAAAATCCCTTTTTTTCTTCTCCCACTGGCTTTCTCTTTCTTTCTCTCTGTTGGAGTCAGTTGTGAAAAGTTCAAAGGCGCTTAGTAGTTGCCCGTACTACAATAGGCCATGGGCTGGGCTAGTGGAACGACCAGAGAGAAAAAAGGACTAGACAAATAATAATAGATTCATTCCTACATCATAATAAGAATCTTATATGAAATGAGATGAAATTGCGGGGGAAAGCACCTCTTCCATTGAAAAATAAAAAATGTGGGAGCTTTCTCCCTTCCAATAAGTTTTTTATTTTCACTTTATCCTCCACCTTGCTTGTCTACTACTCCTTCTCGACTCGACTAAACGATTTGTACATATTAATCGATGGGCTTTGAGCGCAAAAAGCCATATTACGAGATTTACTTTCACTTTTCTCTTTTGAATAAAAACGAACAAACAAAACACACATTTTCAATCGAGTTGGGAAGGGAATGAAAAAGTTTGTCGGAGCATCGGAGGCCACCCTAAACCAAACTAAAAGCCAGGTAGAGAAGAAGAAGATCGTTGCAATCTCAATCACAAATATTTTATATGTTGCCGACAAAGCCACTACTCCACCGGTTTTCTACTTAAGCCTGGTTGCTTGCATTTATGCGTAGTAGAATTATGTACCTATTTTAATGTAGACGTTTTTTTTTTTAAAGTGTCCATTTACTAATGTATGTATGTGGTAGGTTGTTATTATTATGCATACTATAATTTAGCTAAAAAAAATACATTCATTCCCCTCCTTTCAGTCGGAGAGAAAGCACTTCACTGCCACACTGCTCAAAACCACTGCCACCACCAGCAGCAGCACATCCATAAAATTTTAATTCGTTTTTCAACAAGATTGAAATTTACTCAATTGAGTGGGAGCATAGGAAAAAAAGCCGATGGTGGTGGAGTAAGTAGAAATATATAGTACATACATGGCTGATAGAATTTGTATGAAGTTGCTACTTTACTTTACGCATTACCTATACTAGAGGAGAAAGTTTTCAATAAGCGGTAAAAGAGAGAAAAAAAACTTGTTTAAAAAATCTATTTCTTTTTCTGTAGTAGTAAATGGGATGAGAGAGGATCAACCTGATTCATATTGAAGGGAAGGAGGGAAGATTCAAGGGTACTTTTAGTGTGTTTAGATCAAGCCGTTTGTTTTTGGTGGAGCTGCTCAATGCTTTGGAGTTTTTTCTAATTTTTCTGACTGGGAGTTGGAAAAACTCTGACAACAATTATAACCATCATCATCATATTTAGATGAGAAATTAACTACCCAAGGTCATATCGATCCTCCTTGTCAAGACGATCAGCTGGAGTGGGATGAGATTCTAACTAAACTGGGTCATAATACACATAGTCAAGTAGATATACGATGAGAAGAAAAAAAAATCGTGAACAATCAGTAACTTACAATTGATTCAAGGATGTTGATTCCAGCTCATTACACGATTCGTTTAATGATGATGATTATCATCATTTTTATCATCAGCAGCTCAACATCTGTTTTCCTCGTTTCCCTCCAACAACCCTACACATACATATACCTACATATTATCGACATAGGTATGTAGGTTCATATATCATTCCTCATGAATAGATTGATCTCCCTTTCCGTTTTACTAATCCCTCATCAAGCAAAAAAAAATAAAATAAGAATGGGATATTGTTTACGGCCAACTTGCTCAGAATGGCTGAGCTTTCTCCCATAAAAATGGAGAAAGTCTCTCCAATCCAATGTCGATTCCATATACTTAACATGCACTATAGTCATATTTATACGAGTACATTGGGTAGTTTCCTCCTTTTTACTACTCAATCATTCACTCTCCCTCTGCCATGTCTCCTTTATTTTTTTCTTTCTCTTTTTTTTGGAGGGGGATATAAAACCGAACTGATAGTCAAGGAAAATAATAAAAAAGGCGCTCATCGAACAGGACTGTGAGTGGAGTATAAAAAGTTATAAAAGAAAAGTCTACGGGAAATCGTTCGATCAATAAAGAGGACAACAAAGACAGGAGGGCTAAAAAGCAGTCCTTTTTACTACTACCACCACCACCACCTCTACAACTACTACTACTACTACTCCGACTGCTTTCACCTTACCTACTTGAGTAAAATATCCTCCAGTTTGGGCACATAAGTACAGGGGCATTCCCAATATGATATTACATGAAGGACGCAAAAAGAAAAATTGATTGAGCCGAGCCTATCTGGATATCTCTCTTTCCCAACTTGGGTTGTGTTCTGGAAGGAATAAAAAGGTCCAAGGGAAAAGCGCATTAGAGTACACTCCAACTAGGTACCCATGTTACTTACCATTGTATTGTGTCATATGAAAACATGAAGAGGGAAAGAAGGGCTGCGGATTGATGGCTGGGGAAAGTACTGAGGAAAAAAAGTATCTAATGGCAGAAGAGAAGGAAAAAAAAGATTCTGAAAATAAATAGAAATTGGGAGAAAGTAGATAGTTTCTTTCTTTTTTTTCCTTTCAAAATTTTTATGGATTTTTTTTTGGTCGAATGGAAAGATGCAGACAGTTATTTTATTTTGCACTACTCAGCAAGCAGGGAAGCATCGGCTTCCTCAATCTTGGAGACTCAAAATACTGTCAAAGGGAAATAGGAAAAGTGGTATAACCCCATAAAAAATCTCCTTCCCTCCCACTCCCAACCGGGTATGACAAAAAAAAACAATGATTGGATTCATAATAATAATATCTTTAACTTTAATGTGGAAGGTTAAGGTGGAATGACACAAAAAAATGTGAATCTTCTTTAAAAAAAAATAATTGGCATTGCCATTTTCGGCTGCGATTTAACCAGCAGAGTGAATGCAAATTTACACTAAGGTGATTTTCTGACCGAAAATACAATTGAGCAGCCGAAAATGCAAATCATGAAAAAATAAAAAATGACAACAATGATAATTTTATGAAATGAAACATAAGTATGAAATTCTTACAAATCTCATATTCATCAAAAGTATTTCCATAAAAGCTATTTAAGTAAACATTTTCCCCAAAAGATATGTAGCTAGCTTTTGCAGAATTCATTTCAGTTGCAAACTTCGTTTTGATAAAGTAGCTTCAAAAATGGATTTTTGAGCATATTCCCATTCCTCCAAAAATATTTCCATGAGACCAGGCGGATCTTCCAGAAACCAATTAGACCGAATTCTTACATCTAAAGAATCAAGTTATGTAAAAAGCCACTTGTACGACCCGTACCCATACTGCCTACCCCGGGTAAACGCGGGTAAATACAGGTACCCGTAAAACAATGTATTTCTTACCTACCCGTAATCATACCCGTAACCTGTAACGAACAGGAAAACCTTTCCTCTATGCTTAACTATTAGCAGGCTAGCAATGTAAGGTGCTGGCAGGGCCTTTGCAACAACGTTAACGCTATCTGACTCAGAAGTATGTGACTTGGGAAATAACTGAAGCCAAACACACTTGACATGTTCCCTCTCGCACTCCGTAACTTGAACTATTTTATTCTTCTCCGTTGTCGGTCCTTCTTTACCAGACAACGAAGATCCCAACAAAGCATATTACCATAATCTACATATTATCCATCAACAATATCCAAGGACCCAAGTCCTCATCCCATATCTATTCATAACAATACAATTCCGGAGACTTCGCCTCCGACCCATCCCTATAAACTTTACTCAAAAACGTTTACCTGTCTGCCTACAGGTAAACACAGGTAAGTATGGGTAACAGATACGACGGGTATTCAACTTGATTTCCACATTTTCTGAAGAAAGTGAAAGATTTTTTATATGTTTATTATTACATATTATGTCTGCGTTTTTTAAATATCAGGCAGTTTTTTAATTTGTATTGTTGACAGTGTTTCGAAATTGGTAAATTTGCATTATTGTCAGTTTTTTCAAATTTATTGTTTTGCATTTTTGGCTGCTTTTTCAGCATCTGTGTAAGCCCTAACGTTAATCAAATGGGAGAATAAAATGAGCGGACGCCGATGCTAGTTTGAACTGACGAAAGTGGCATTTTAACTTTCTCGAAATGTTTTTGCCAAAATAATTTCATTTCTCCTAAAAAATCCTTCTCTTTTACAGTTCTTAATGATTATGATGACGTTTCTTCATTCTTCTTCTTTTTTTATTCATTTTTTGCACAATAAGACAAAAAGAGCCAAAAAATGAAAGCTTTCATAAAAACGATTAAATTTTTTTCTATTCCTAGAGAACAGGATTTTATGTTGGGAGAGGCATAATAATAATAAAATTAAGTTATGATCATGATCATGATGATGATGGCGACCCTCTTCCAAGAACTTTCACTGTGGGAGAAGGGAACTAAACTGATAATACCTAATGCCATTGAAAAACATGTATAATTGATCAGCGGAAAAATCTATTTTCTCAGTTGCGCTCCCCTTCTTGATAGGATTTTATAATTCTGCAAGGGGAGCTACTACTTATTAATTTCATGGGAAAAGTGACTTTTCCCCCTGCGTCATATTTCATTATGCACTTGCTCCACTCACTCCCAAAAAGGAAACCTTTTGGCTAAACTTCTGTTCTGACTGACATTTGAGAAATAATGGCATACATACGAACGAGTACCTGCTTGGCTGCCTGTCTTGCTCTATGATTATTACATTATTTCATCATTTCCTCCCCAACTCCTCGTCCGTCCTTCCCCAGAAAAGAAAGAGATAATGCGGAATGTATTTATCTGTCTGGGATATTTAGCAACCATTCAGTTCTCCTTGTGAAAGGCTGACCTTAATATGGATAGTTTTTATTTTCATTTTGACTTCGGACTACTCCACTCCATTCCCTTCCAATCCGCCAAATGACTGCTGCATTGCATAGTATTTTTGTTTCTTCTCCCTCCACAGCCAACCTTCCATTTCTTGTGGGGAAGAAAGCCGCCGCAGAATTGTATTGCAAAAACTCGCTCACAGTTTTAGTTTAATGGAGGAGCCTCTGAAATAAGTGTATTAAATATGTGATGATGATGATGACGATGATGATGATAATACTTACAGACGGTTAATAATAAACGCATGGCGCTGCTCATGTATGAAACGTCTGATTAGAAAACTTTGCATGGCTGCTGCCTGCCCCCGCTCAGCTACATACGTATTTATACCTAGTCATTTTCATTTCCCCTGTTCTCTCTCACAATCAGCCCAACTCGCTGCTTTCTCTCTGCCACCACCACCGCCACATATTTTCTGGCAGTCTTCATCGGAAGAAGAGAGAAAGAGAGAGAAAAAAGTTGATATTTTGTTCCAATACTACTTATTATTATTACTCTGCATATTTTCTCCGAAATGCTGGAAACTATACTGCTGATCGTGAGTGAGCAGCAAAGACCTTCACATACTTTTTCCGGTTCCTGTCTCTCTCACTCTCAAATAACTGCTGCATGGGCTCCATGCTTTCCCTCCAACTCCAACAACCCATGCCCATTTGTCATATAATGTATAATGAGAGTGGCTCTCTCCATTTTCATGTGCAAGTTGTTAGCACAGCCATGATGATAGAATATGGAGGGGAAAGTAACTGTATCCATTTTTTGTTCCAAGCGCTGACTTTCTCCCATTCTCTCTCTTTCCTTCCAGACACACAAATAAATATAGGTACTATTACTATTACTGGGACAGATAACGATCTCTTCTGGAAAAGGGAGCGTGCATTTCTCCGCTCAAAATGAGTCTGAAGAACGTGCTTAAAACTTCACGAGAAAGAGAGAGGATGACGAAGAAAAAAAAAACGCTAACTCTGGGAATGAAAACTTGCCATGTAGAAATTTGTGCTGTGGAGGTTTTTGTTCCCTCCATAGTCTTGGTCGTCGTCATCCTCCTCCTCGGCCTCCTCCATCCAGAGCAGTTATGCTATAAATATCCTTTCGTACTCCGTGTACTCTCATATTATTCCTAAAATGGATACCCAAACTAGGGACATATATATGGAATGCACTCTCAATTTGACTGAAGTTGTTGTAGTATTCCCATATCTATTCCGTCTTCCTCCTCGTCGAAATTAATAAATCAACAATGGATGAGTGGATGGTAGTGGTGACGGGGTAGCGGGGCCATGCCAATCCCAATCACACACACACACACACACAAGCCCAGGGAAATAGCTATAGCTGGAACGAAAAAATGTCCGTAGCCCAATCTCCATAATATCGGTGCAGGCTAGTAAGCAGGGAGAAAGGAGTGAATACGGTAGTATCACTCAACTGAATAAAAAAAGTTGGTAGGGAAAGCAACAAAATAGAAAGCAGAGAGGGAAACAGACGAAACGAAGTAATTTGACTATTTCTGGCCTCCGCCGGTCAGTCATCGTGTAAGACAGTCGGAGGAAATTTCAATATGTAATAGACTTCTTACATGCCATCCGCAGACCCCCATCCCTCACTCAGGAGAGGAAGGAAAAAAAACTCAGGCATGCATGGCCGAAGCCCAAGTTGGTATGGTGGATGATGGAGATATGTGCGTATGCTTTTGGTTTGGTTGTCCGTTGGCTCATTTACATGAATGGGAAATGTTTTCCCCAGCCAGCCATCCAGCTCCCCTTTGGAACTAAATGTAGCCATTTCTTTTTTTAGGGGGGAGAGGACCTTGTGTAGGTAAAATTATTTTAAAAAAAAAACAACAACAACACAGCCATGCATGCATCCATGCCATATCAGGTCTCTTCTTCCCTCCGCTGAGACAATGCAAATGTGTATAAGCCCACTCCACACAACAACAGCGGGAAAGGCTTCCAAAACTTTCCCCTCAATACACACAGAAATATGAGTGGAGGAGGAAGAATGGGAAGCGTGTAACGCTATAACGTTCCATATCTATCCCTCATCATCATCATCATCATTATAATATGATGATGATGATGATGGAGGGAGCGAAACTTGTGGAACAAGTCATATTTTTTATTTTTTTTTGCCGCACCGTACCACACTTACATACATGGCATATGGCATGGTCATTACATTACTAACTATTATACGGTTAGCTCCGCAGTAATAACGATTGGAATCTGGTGTGGAGCCCCAGAGAAAAAAAGCAAAAGAAAGACATTTTTTTCTTCGTCTTCCTTCCACCAAAAAATGAACAACACGGAATTCCAGATAATTCATTTTTACTTTGCTCACCATCATCAACATCACCACCACCTTTTTCTTAGTTTCCCTGTTATGTGTGTTGGAGGAGTTGCTGGAGGGAATAGGGCAGACAAGAGAAAAAAAAATAAGTTGTGTTGTGTGGAGACAAGCTAACGTTTAGGAGGGCTAACGAGAGTTAGAGCGGCGACAGTGATGATGGGGCTCATTGAGAAATTATTCCGGAACATGCTATCCCTATTTCTGTCTTCCCTCCCTCCTTTCGAAGTAATCGGGATAATAATTCATTTAATGGAGTAGAGGAATAGGCTATATGCTACTTACATATTATGTTACTTCATCGTTTTTCTATTTGTAGTACTCAATCCAGTTACGTTACGTCATGTTACGTTGGCTTAGCAAATCAAGGCTGCATGGCTTGGTTGGTTGATGTCAAGTCCAGGAATTAATTGATATTAGCCATCCATACTTAAAGAGATGAGGATGAGCACTAACTACTCCATGTAGTTTATCTTTCGTACACGATAATTTTCCCCCCTCCCAAAGCTAAAAATAGGATTTGGAGGGAAAGAAATGGAGTAAGTGGAGCGGACTATGTACTACTCTTCTTCTGTTTTTTTTCATGGTCAACTGGAAGAATTCTGGAGGGGTTGTGTTGGTTGAAGCTCCACGACATAATTATTGGGAGGAAGGCCGATTTTTTTATATTGGAATTAGCATGCCCCAGTGGGAAATAATCAATGGGAAATGGCAACAGTAATAACATAACCTACTCATTTGCCTTCTCCGTTCGGCGTCCAGACAAAATTCTTTAAAAAAAAAATCCAACAATTAAAACTTTCCCCATTTACTTGGGTATGTATGTGCACTTGATGGGAAGATAATTGCCGGATTAATATTTATGGGAATAAGTTGCTTCAAAAAAAATGTCGGGAATTCAATAACAGCAGTCCAGGAGTCCAGCAAAAAAAATAAGGAGTCGGCCTCAAGATGGAGGAAGGGTTTTTTACCCATTTTTTTCTTTAATTTTTCCAAACTTTTTTTCTCTCTCTCTCTGGATGGGTATAATTTAGGCAGTTGCTTTTGTCCGACTTCAGTGTCATTATCAGGAGGAGTCCATCTGATAAAAAAAAGTAAGTTATTGGCTCATCGTCGTCGTCATCATCATCATCATCATCATCATCACGTTTCGTTTGGTTTATTTTTGCAGAGAGGAGCCCTATCATTCTTAATTGACTGCTGATAAGAGCAGGCCCAACTAGAGCGAGCTTATTGTCCTCGTCAATTATGATTAGCAAAAGTGAATAAATTTTTAAAACGAGGGGAGTGGGCAGCGCAGCGTCAGCAAAAAGGACGGGTATGATGTCATGATGATGATGATAACAACGGAGCCATTACCTTACGTTCAGGGTGATTTCTCCTCGTTGTAAACTGGAATGGAATGAAATATGTCCCGTTGTTAGCCGAATTATACAATGGGACTAGCAATTTAGATGCAAATCACGAGCCAGCTTTAATCCAAACCCGTAAAAGTAAAACCCGGACGTGGGGGCCCTGAATCAACCAAATGAAAAACAAGAGGATTGTGAGTTTTATTGCTGGACATAAATCTCCTCGCAAGTGAGGGGGGGGAGGGAGAATTTTTTTCAACAAAGTAGAATTTTTCATATATTGGTAATGGAGGTCAAATGCACGTTGTCGGGTCGGGATAAGGCTGACATTTATGGCTTGAATTTGTTCCTACCGGGTGGGTAGATCTGGAACTGGACTTTGCCCTTTGAAATGTCGCGTAGGGAAAAAGAAGGAATAGGAAGCACAAGTTAAGAACGGAATGTCATTGATTAAGTATGGCTATTAGTATTTATTCAGCAGTACTTTTTGCTAATTGTTTTAACTACCTACACAACGTTTTAAGTTTTACATGGAAACGTTATCTTCCTTATAATTATATTCATAATTTGTTCATGCAACATGTTTTACAGCATTTTATAAATCTTATGCAAGACATCTGTTTTTTTTTTTCAAAACACTTTTCATACGCGGTGTCAGTACTGCAGGGACGCCTGTGCGCTCTGGGCAAGTCTCCTCCGATTGTGGCCAGAGTTCCGCAAGCGTAGGGGCTTGGGCAGGTCTGATTGTGCGCCGGAAGTTGAATTAGTTGGCGGCTCCCTAGCCCTGGTCGATTGTGTTTGAGCTTCTTCGGATGTGGGAGCTTCAGCTTCACCATCTGTAAACCAGAGTGAGGGGCACTTTATTTTGTGGAAGGGGTTGTAAATCAAATCTGATAAAAAAAAGTTAAAAAAAATAATTAATATGTAATGAAAAATTAGCCAACCTTGTTGACTTTGAGCTGACCAAGTTGAGTTGGCTAGTCGAGCCAATCGCTCTTCCCGAAGCGTTATGGAGGTCCTGTTGAAGTTGGCAATGAGCCGCTCCTTCATGATCCTTTAAAAAATGGAAGATAATAAATAATATTTAAGTTTTACATACGAAACCAGGCAGTTTACTCTAAATTAGTTGTCTCATGGGTTGTTTTTTTAATATCCAAATTTTAACGCTAAAAATTATAAGAGTTCTCTACTCACTGCCACTCCGCTTCAATCTCCTCCTCTGTCTTCCCACGGGAAAAAGTGGCGAGCGCCTTTCCCCAGTTGACTGGCTGGTCATGATGATGTTGATGATGATGTGAAGGATGACTATGGGATCCCTGAGATGATGAGTCATCAGATGAGGAAGATGCATATCGGCGACGAGTCAACCTGTTCGTCGATGAAGAGGATAATGCTGATTTCAATTGTATTGATGATGATGATGATGATGAGGATGATGGTGACGCACTTCCACCACTTGCAAAAGTTTTAAACCGGCCCATAACTACCGTTCACTCGCAAATTATTGCAATTTACTGGTTATGAGTTAAAAATGATGGTCCACCAAAATCTTAAACTTTGACAGAATGAAAAGGGAAAGTCGAGAAAAAAAATTATGAATATCATGGAAATGCTCGTGCACAAAATCATGAAGGAAATGCAGCAGCAGCAGCAGCAAACAACAAAGAAAAATTAATAGATTTAGAGAGAAACCCAATCAATATTGGGTGCAATCCAATTCATTTATCATCAACAAATATAAATTTTCATCATTGTCGTCATTTGCATGATAATGATGAACAAGATAAGCATGGCATTAGTACGGAAATCTAATGCTTAAAGTTACAAAAAAAAATCTGCTCGGTAGGTCATAATTTGACTATTTTCTGTCAAAACGGAATCCAGCGTCTCGTATTTATTTTTGAAGGAGTCCACTTCCTGGCTCCTCTCATCCGATCGCTTCCACTCATCATCATATCATCATCATCATCTTGAGCAAAGCGTACGCATCACATAACCCGTGTGGAAATTATCCGTACCTACTAAAACCTAACCAAAGCTTAGCTCGCTCTTGCTTTGCTGTATCAACATCAACGCTGTAAATTTTTGTTCTTTTACTCTGTTCTTCCCTCCTTATCGTAAAATATCAATCCATATCTCTCCCTTCCCATTTGCGTATCAAATGAAAGCAAATGTAAAAAAATCTAACTTTCTAACTAACTTTTTCTAATTCCATTTCTATAATCTAAACCATTTTCCTGACTTTGCTTCGGCTACGTCGTAATTTTTTTTTAAGCCAAGCCGTTGTCAATATTTAAGAATTATAATAATTCCGTTGCAAAGGATTTCTTTTTTTTACCTTTTTTTATTTACCCCCACCACCACACCACCTCGTGTTTGAGTAATCATTGTATTAAACCTACCCATATACCCCCATAAAAAACCGAGTTACTCTTGCATGGGCCGATAGACAGACACTGAAAATCCAAGCCAAACCAATTCAAAGTTCAGAGCAGAACAGATCCGATCACCGACTAACCATTGAGCCATTACCACAACATTGGGCAGAGATTTTGATGGCATTTGATCCCCCATAAAAAAAACCATGTCATGTCATAGCCACGATCATGCCATTATTATTACTGGAGAAGCTCGCAGCGTTAGTTCCCTCCACATTCAAACCAAACCCAACCATATTCCACCACCGACGGCTATTCTCCAACAAAAAAAAACATAAAAAAATATAAATGTGGGAATAATGGGATGAAAACTATCCACTCGTGAAACCTAATTGTACGGGTATGGGAAAACCAGCAGCCAGCCATCCCAGCCATATCCCATTTTCTTCTTCTTTTTTTCCACATGTTGAGCTGACGATGAGCGTGTGGGGGCTGACCATAGAAAAAATCATTATGGGAACATAAAATGATGATTGGGATCATAAGCGGCCGCTACATTTTTCCACCATGCCAAATCCAATAATCTCAATTTTCCTTGTTAATGAGTCGGATTTTTAGCCCCCGCCAATCAAAACACGCCACAGTGGATGGAACAGCTCAACTCATGTGTGGTTATACTTGAGTTTAATAATGATGATGATGATGATTGATCATGACTCCTGATTAGATCATAATCATCTCATCACATCATCATCATTATTCTCATTATCACATCACATCATTGTCCCAGTTAAATCTCTACAATGGATTTGGCAGGATTATTAGGCTCCGGAGCGTTTTTAATTAATGCTACTAAAGAATAAAGTTTAGTGTTATTTTTTTTCGCTTCCACGACTCGGAACAAAAATCCTTTTTAATTATGACATGCCTTGTGGAACACATCGGCATGGATGGTTGGATGAGTAATCATTTTTTTGCGTGATGTTACGGGGAAATTAATCCAAACTGTTTGCTAAATTTTTTTTGCTAATATTCCGAGTAGAATGGAATTGGGAAGCGATCCATCCATTCATTGTCATAATAATGGTAACGCCCGAGTGGAGGGAAATGTGAAACAATTCTGGAAGCCCAAAATTTTTCCAGCGGAGAAAATTTTCCTCCACGGCTGAACGAGTGAGTGAGCCCTCTACTCTTTTCCTCTCCCAAAAGCTGTTGGTTTTCGTGGTGGTCCCCTTTTGCATCAATTATAAAGTAATCTCTGGAAACAATGCGCCTGGCTTTCCCCACAATCCAAGACCCCGGAAGGAAAGGAGGAGAAGGTTAGAGGAGGAAGGCGTCTAACTAAGTATACTTACGTATGAATGTATTACACCACGAGCACCACTCCACCTCCGTAATAATTTTCGGGAGGGAAATGAGGAAAATGGGAATTTAATGTCAGTTTAGCCTTGATAAATCCATGATGGGAGAGTGACATCAAGTAGAGTCCTGTTGTTTCCTTCCGCAAAATAAAAAAAAAATAAAAAATAAGTCTGGAGGAAGAAGGGGCCCATATTCCACTACATCTCCTGCTCCAACTTTCTTCAGCTTTCCCTCCCTGTTCATTTCTCAGTTTTTACTCCTGGAACGTTCGTAAGACATTATTCTCCAAGGAATCATCCTCCTGCCATTTTATATGAAACTAAAATATTCTCGGGGTAAACACTTGACGGGCTGAGCTGAGCTAAACCCATATAGCCTAGTTCACACAAATACGTATAATATGAGTTGAGTATCGCACAGGCTGTTCCTTTTCATTCGCACATCATCCTCCTCCTCAGCTTACTTTTTTTCGTGGCAAAATGTTAAAAGACGTTGAAGAAGTGCAGTGGGTTTAGCTCCGGGCTTGGAAGTGGTGGTTAGTAGTGCCTTCATAATAATAAGCCATACGAGTCTCTTTTTTTTCCCTCATTCTTTGGCCAAGGAGGATTAGTCTTTTGAATGGGTAGCGATACATAATATAAGTACGGCTGAGTTGATGAATAAAAAAAATGAATTTTTGTATGAAATGTGTTATGTCTGTATTTTTATGGACTATTTCTTTTTTTCTTCTGAAAACCTCAAGCACCGCCGCTGCCACCACCACCTCATAAAATAAAACTCTATTCAAGAATATGTGCATTAATATGCAATGCAAAAATGGTAATGCTCAAAAGGGGAATGGGAACTGACAATATGTCTCGGCTCTCGGTTGGTATTTTATTTTTTGGAGAATAAGACGCTCGGAAGAGAAAAAATGTCAAACTTTCACTTAAGACTTTCACTTTTTTCCTTTCTCGCTTCATTCCCATCCCATATGGAATGGAGTATGTAGTGTAGTAGGTATACTACGGGATCATAATACGGGGTGCAGTGGAGTGAAGGAGTGATATGAATTGGGAGAAAGATATATATGACTTTGGTTTGGTTGGTTTAGCATTAGCATCTAAAATAAAATAAAATAGCTTGCTTGCTCGTTTTTTAATATTATTGTTTAAGCACGTGACGGCTGTCTTTCAGATTAAGACTGTACTTGAGAGTCAAATGAAATGGAGGTAAAATGGGTTTGAGCAAACATACTTACTTGTCCCCCCCTAACAGAAAATGTTTTCAATAAATCTTGTCCTTGTTTATTTAACGTTCCTCCATATTTGTTTTTCCTTCGTTTTTTTTAAAAAAAGCTGTTGACCTAGACGAGGAGAAAGCAGCTACTTACCTACAGTTGGAGAAAGTCTACGAAAGAAAACATTATTGACTTTTACCAGCCCGTCGCTCTTTTTCGGAATGTAGTGTGAAAGGAGAAAGCGCAGATCTAAATAAAAATGGCTATACGATAGTTATGCATGCAAATAAGAAGTAAAGATTGTTTTCACATTTCCCCGTCTCGTTCTCTTTCTGTCTTGTTTCAGCTGGCGTGTGGATCCTCCCCGGATTTGTTTCCTTTGTACCCATCTTCGGAGGATTCTACGCAACCAGTGAGAGTCTGGAGAAGAATGAGGTACAGTTATACAGACATAAGCATGGATTTAACCAAAAGGACAACAACAAAAAATATGACGTTTTTTTTCTCCTCTTGAATGTGGTGTAAATTGTAAAGTGTAATGCTTCCAGGGAAAAGGGTATTCCAAAAAATGCAAAAATAAAATATAAAAAATACATTCAGCTATTCCTTGTTGCTATAGCCCAGTTTATTTTTCTCTTGAAAGGAACTGGTATGTACAGTGGGGACTTGTCAGGCTGAGAGATAGCTCTGTACCTACTTACTTAACATGACAAGTTAGTCATTTTCAAGAACAATTCATTACGACTACGAGCCTTGAAAAAAAGGAAGACAAAAGGGAGTGGAATGGATGGATGAAGAAGTTCTACTTAGAAAAGAAAAAAATGAGTTGAGTGGAAGCGGAGCAAGAGCAATCCAATCCCCATTTCCAAAACTACTATGGCCAATGATGATAGTATAATTCTAGCACATGAGAATCAATTAATGCAATCCCCATTTCTCATCAGGGAAAAATTCGAAAAATTTGCAAACTCCAGACAGGACATAAATGCAGGAAGATACTTACACATAAATAATATGTTCTATGCTATGTATGATGGCGTGAGAGAATTTTCCCTCCTCAAAGTGACGAAAACTTTCCCCCACCCAAACCCAACCTCCTTCCTCCGGCATAAACCAGGAAAGCCGCTTTAAAATAAAATTAAAAAAAAACTATCCGGTACATAGCCTTGGGGGAAAGGGTGAAGAATGCAAAAAAAAAAATAAAATAAAAGATGGAGGAAAGTAGGACAGGACAGCATTATTTTCTTCTCTTTCTTCAGTTTACTTACTACACATTTAAATCTGAGACGGAAGGAGGGAGGATGCATGCTTGGCTTGGTTATTTTTTTTTTTTGCTGAGAAACGTGCGAAAATAAGTCTGGCATTCCATCTGCTTCCCAGTTCCTCCCAGACAGATTTGAACTAAGCTTTATATTATTTTGTTTCATATGGATGAAAATAAATAAGTTCTATTAATAGAACAGGGTAACAATCAGGTTGACATGATATATCTACAGACATGCACAAGTTAAGTTCATTCATAGCCTTGTTTCCAACATTGACAAGTTAATATTCAACTGGACTTGTTTGTAATTTTCATCATCATCATCATCATTATTTTCCCTATGAAATGAGCAATATGTGTTATGATGATTGTGATGATGATTATGACATGACATGACTGCAATATTAAAATATTGTGACGCGAAAGGTCCGAAAATTGATTTTTCTTCCCTTCCCCGACTTCCCCATCCCACCTAAAATTAAACCCTAATTACAGGTATGAATAAGTCAATGGAGGAAAGTATAAATGGAGCATATAATAATCCAACTTCCCATGCAAATTACTTCCCCCCCCCCAAAAAAAAATATAAAGACACTTGGTTCCTTCTTAATAATAATACACATGAAGAATTTATATCCCAACACGAAAATCTTCCTGTTGGAGCAAAACAACAACAAAAAGTTTTTTCTTATTATTTTGAAGGAAACCAGTCATTTCACATAATTTCGGGGCTTTCTCCCAAGAAAAAATAATAATGCATACCTATACCTACCTATTTCAGTCAGTCCCCATAAGTTTTCTTTTTTTGGCATGGGCCACGTTATATTATTTACGTCAGAGAGACCGAAAGAAAGTTGCCTGTAGCCATGCCATATGAAAACCACAGACCAGCCAGTACCTCTCTCTGTCACTATTTAAGTGAAAGGAGCTTTCACCTTAATATACCTTAGAGCAGTCACTGACTGTGCTATACTTACACTTTTTTTTAGCCCAGCCCAGCATCAGTTACTCTTTTACCCTTTTTTTTATCATCAAGAAGCACACGAGAAGTGTATTTTTTTTCTTAGTCTTTTCTCAAAGAAAAGAAAAACACTTTTCGTGTGAGGCCGTCCATGTTACATGTTTTTTTTACCATGTTAAGTCAAAAAAAAACGAAAACGAAGAAGAGAAAAAAACTATTCCCAGCAAAGAAGAAGGAAAATAAGTGGCGGTTGTAGTTGTAGTTAGGCAGGACGTGTGCTGTGCTGTGCAGTGTGTATAGTTTTGTAACAGTTTCATGCGAGTAGGCAGGATTATTTTTTTTGCTGGTATTTTTGCTTTCTTTTTTTACTTCAGTATATTTCAGCAGCAGCTGTTTTTCTTTCCATGTTCGGACTGACGGGCTGACAAGTGTGATTCTTTTGCTTGTAGGTAGATGGAGGAGAAAAAGTAAAGGCAACACCTGCGAAAGAGAGAGGGACTCTGTTTCTTTCGTATATATTTTCTAGCGATTTTTCCTCCTCTTCTTCCCGTTTTCCATCCAAAAAAATATTTGCTCTTGCTTGGAGGGAAAGGAATCCAAAATAAAACTTTAATTCAGTTAGATTCAGTTTGATTGCAAAAAGAAAAAAATTGTAGCATTGTCAGATGAATATTTTTTTATCGGCATTAACTTTATTTTTATTTTTTAAAGTTAATTAAATTGGATTAGCTTCTTGAAAAATTGTCACCCCTCGTTAAACCTTTTATATGATTCCATAATACATCTTTGATTCGATTTACCCCCTAATAAAATGGCTGCAACAAAAGGAAACTGTGTACAAAAGGCTTTATGGGAATTCATAAAGCACTTCACTTTCTCTCAATCCCATTTAATAGTTGCGCCCATTTGCGAAGCAATGAGATCGTAAAGTTTCAGTTTAGCTTCACCTTTCTCCCTTCCAAATCCAATCCAATCCAATCCAAACAAACAATGTATGTACAAATAGCTTACTATACACCAATGCATGTCGAAAAACAGGCTAAAAAAAAGTAAACGCGCGCGATAAACAAAGGAATAATGGAGGGATTTATTGTTCCCCATAACTGCGTCCCCACTTACTTTCTCCCCTGGAAAAAAAAATTTTTCACGAGTTATAAAGTGTAAAAATATAGTGATTCGGATGTGCTGGAAAGGAAAAAAATGGGGGAATAAATGGAATGAAAATGGCATAAAAAACATGTACATTTCATAAAGCATACTTAAGATCCTAGGTCTGAATGAATAAAGCATCGAAACAAAAATGGAAAACCCACACGAGAGAAAGCAACAAAAAAGAAAGTTTTTTTTTCTCTCTCCACATATCTGACACGCTCAAAAACACGCAAATAGCAAGAGTCTCTGGATGTAAGACATAAGAAAAGTTTATGTTACACGTGTAATTTTATGATAACGTATGACAGGGGTTCCCCTGTATGATGGTAGTCATTGTTTTCTACTTTTTCTTTCCTTCTCTGTGGATGGAAATAAACTTTTATTTTTATTTTATAACATGCATCCAACCCAGTTTATTATAAAAAGAAACAACTTGTGTGTGTATTTGTTCGGTTTACTACTATCAGGAGGAGAAGGAGGAGGAGGAGACAGTTTTTTTCCTTTTCTGAAAGTAATTTTTTTGAGCAGAAGGGAAAAAAATAAGTATATTCGGCGAAAATTGCGGACGCCTGAATTCAGTTTAAGAAACTTGATAAATAAATAAATAATTTTTGTTTTCTTCGTTGTTTTCATTTTTTTGCAAAATAAATCGGATGGATGGATTGGATCTCTGGAAACATTTTTTGTGTCAATTAATTAAATGCACAACACCTCCTGATTGATTAATACTTGATGCTAATGACTTCCTGTCAACTCATGATCAACCCGACCATATATCTCCAGACATTGGAAACGAATCAGTGTTCCTTCGAAGTGAACATGACGTACGCGGTCGTCTCCTCCACAATCTCCTTTTGGCTCCCTGCCGTCGTCATGATCATCACTTACTGGAGGATCTACGTCGAAGCAACGAAACAGGAGCAGCATGTGTACAGGTAAGTACTGAAAAAAATTAGTCTTGATTAAAGAAATAAATTATAGGCACAACGTGCATAAAAAACAAGCCATGTTACTGCAGCTGCATATTATTCAAGTAAAAGTACGCCATGAAAAACGAAAACAATCCATGAGAATTACATATTACCAATTTTAAAAAAAATGAATTGAGCATTGAATTGATCATCCTTCCATCGCCAAAGTTATGCTTGGGATTATGAACTCCACTCCAGCAAACTATAAAAAAATAACTTGGCTTTCTCTTCTTTGAAAGGCATTTCTTCCCACTTGTAGTAAACTTTTACATCGTCATCTGAGAAGACTCTAAAATAGGGATAATTAGATTTGGGGATATAAAGCCGCCATGTCACATAGGTATATCAATACAGATCTGTAATATGACAGTGGGAAATCCCATCCCATATATGCATGGATGGCTTATTAAATCCTAGCTGAAGAAGATATGAAGAAAGAAAAAAACTTTCCCATCATTTCTCTTTTTCTTCTTCCTTCAATGAAAACTAAAGAAAAATGCAATTGAGTTTGTTTAAAAAAACCTCCTCCAAGTTTGGTTGGTGAATTGGGGTACGTACATACCATGATGGGAGGAAAAGATGGATTTCTAATACCACCGCATGAGCTACTACTACACTGCAGTTGGAAGATAACAAGAAGAAAAATTCCTTCCAGGGCTGGGCTGACTGACTACACTCGTGTATATTAATATTATGCAAATTGAGTACAAGGTTGTTTGTCTAGGAATCTTTTTTCCGTTATACGATAGTTCCTCCTCCGTACTCACAATCAGTACTCTGCATCCTATCCTCCCTCCATAACCGTCTTAGCTATGGGAAGAGAGAGAGGAAGAGAAAGTATGAAGGAGGATGAATGGGGAAAGCAAATATATAACGTTTTTTTTTCTTCTTCGTTTTTGTCTTCAGAGAAGAAATTTCATTTGTTTTCGCGGCTTTTCTTAAGAAATGGAATTATTATTAGTGAGGAGATTATAGGATTTCCCTTCCAGTCGAGTCCCAACTTACTTTACATTTTCTTTAATATGCAACATCGTTTTTTCCCTTCCCTATTTTTGGAGAAAGCAGCAGAAAAGATGTTGACGAGGATGAGGAGAAAACGGAGATCTGTAGTAATAATATACTTTACATCTTCCCCTTATTTCTCATCATGTCAACCCATCCTCTTTTTCTTCCCACTTTCTTTTTTTCGTACTTTCTCCCGTCTTCCTCCTTGTCATTCAATAATATTGGGATTGGTTTTGCCCTCATTTTCCTTCCCAGTTTACTTAAACAGTCAAAGAAAAAGAATTAGGATGGGGATGAATAAAGGGAGGCGGAAAGAAAAGGAGGTAGCAGCTCAACCGATAAAAAGTACGGAAGGAGTGCTGGAAAGTTATTCGGAGAAAGTAGAAAGTGGAGTTAAAATTCATCCACGGGATGATGATCAAGGCCAATCCAGAAAGTTGTTTTCCCTTTCCTAATCTTTCAGAAAAGAAGGAAGGACTATCTTTTCCCATTCCATAATATCATATCATATCATATCATATCATACGTAATGCCGTACTCCCTATTCCTTGTCCCGTTTTTTATTTGCTCATCATAAAAAATTACACTTTTATTCCTTGTGCTGTCTCCCGCTACTTTCTACAATTTGCCCATTATTACTTAAGGGGAAAGCAGTGGAATAGACCCAGGAATATAGCCAACTGCTCGAGCACGTAATAGGAAGTGAAAAGGGGAAATGCAAATGCAAGCAATTTATATTTCATGATGATGATAATATTTTTTTTTCTCTGTAAGGAAGGAAGAAAGGTTGAAAGCCAACGGTCTGGGGGTAATTCCAAACAGTTCCCGAATTTCAAAGGGGAAATATGTATCAGCAGTTTTGTGCCTTTCTCCTGAAAAAGAAATGGTAGTCCGGTATTTTTTTACTACTTTCTCTTCCTCACTAAAAGTAGAAGTTTAGAATGAATGTATTGACTCGACTCGGGGCAAATGTACCCATTTAATTTTTTTTAAACTATGACTAAAGTCAACAAAATTTTGTTGACTGTAATTAGTTGAATTGTTGTCGGAAATAAAAAGTTGTCGTTTCCATTTTCTTCCATTAAAAAACATTATTTTTAACAAGCTGATATATTCTATTGAGCTTTAGTTCCGTTCAAGCTTTTTATGATAATAATCTTATTAACATATAATTTGTTCAATAAAGTATATGCAAAAAAACCAGGGGGATCGGAGTTTTTTTTAAAGGAGTCGGATTCTGCGTTTTTGGGAAGTGTTTAACGACAGTCATCATTATCATCATCATAGTCATCATGGCTATATGACGTGAAGTTGACTTTATTGCTTTTATTTTCTATAAAAAAAGCGTACTCGCAACAGTGCATGAGCTGAAGTGAAAACCCGGCGTAAATACTTTCTCCACACTTCCTTATATACCTACTTAACTTACTCCACTCGTGCTTAGACGATTTTTTTAGTGATCTTTCTGGGGAGAGTAGAATTAGTAGCAAAATGTTATGTTAGTATATATGGCTGGGGTTTGATGATGTTGGAGGAGAGAAAGGAAACAAAAATAAATGTCGACATTTGACATTGTTGGAAATGTGGAAAAATTGCTTTCTCTCCCCTTATTCCTCCAAGCAAGGAAGATAGATAGAGGAAGTTCGGGGCCATGGATGATGGCCCTAGTAGCTTGACTGGGTTGTTAGCTGCTGGTGGTGGTGGTGGTGGTGTAGGAAAGATATGGAGTGACTGCATGCAGTCCATCCTCATTATCACCACTGCGTCCATCTATCACCTCCTCCGTCCTCGTCCTCCGTCCTCCTCCACTGGAAAGTAATGGTGGTGGGGAAAGGGAGAAGGAGAGAACCACAAATCGAAATTGTGGAAATGGCCCGTGCATCACTCACTTGTATGATCACGTCTCGTTTTCTTTTTTGTTGCGGATGAGATAAAATATATTTTTTTTTCCTTTCCTTTCTTCCTCTCCTAAAAAATATATATATATGGCTTGGGAGAGAAAACGCTGCTGTCCAACCTTCCTTATGACTCGCCTACTGACTATGGATGTTCCTCCACCTCCAAGAATCAGCATTAATAGAATAAAATACGTATCATCTATTTTTCCCCCCTCCCGGCCCCAACGACAAGACGGCGTCATAGTCTGTAACTGATTCTAACAAGGACGGTGGGCAGCGATCCGATAACTTCCTTTCCGTCTGTCTCCACCACCACCACCACCATTGTAACAGTTGGTCTTGCAGAATAAAACCTAACCAACCTACCTAAGTTGGTTGTAAAGTACTATATTCCTATGTAGCCGTTAGCAGCAAAAGTAAAAGTTACACTGCCTGTTTTATACCCAGATCGATCCTATCCTGATGATATATAATATGGATTAAATCAACTTCAACTTTCTCCCCACCACCTAGAGAAAACTTTTTTTCTGGGGGATTTTTCAAGCTTTGCTAAAAAAAATAATTATTTTTGGCCGTCTTCTATTTGGCCGACTAAAAAAATATATTCCAAGTGTGACTAGTAATTTGGCTCAGTTACTCATTTATTCGATCTCCTCCTTCCATGCATTTTGTGCATTTTTCCAATTCAAAACGAGGAGTGAAAGGAAAGAGAAATTTGAGGAGAAAATGAAGAAGAACCCATTCGCTCTTTTCCCTAAAAATACAAAGTATGTCCAATATGAAAATGAATCATTATTATTTTACAGGGAAAATAGTTTTCCCCAGTTTGGGTTGTTTGGAACTGAAGGAGCCAAACTGAATGCAGTTGCTTCATTTCAGAGATGTGGACAGAATAAAATGGAGAGGAAGAGGAAACAAGTCTCTGAGGATTGAAGCTCTTCCATTTTCCAATATGATAAGTTCGGTTACAACTTCAACCACTCAATAATCTCCTTGTTTGGGTGTTGCTGTTACACTCCAACAAGAGAGACAATGATATGGTGAGCAGAGTTCCCTCCCCATATAGTGTATTACTATTTTGTGTTTGTTGTGGGGAGTCAACAGAGAATATTGAAAAACTGGAGTGTTATGTAATATCATGCCCTGCCATTCCAAACTTATTTATGTGAAAGGTCGATTGTCTGACTGGTGGGCAGACCAGCTTATTTGGCGGAGAGAGAGGATGGTGAAAGTAGTACATAGAAGGGGAAAGTGGAAATAGGATTGAACACGTTCATACTTATAGATGGAGTAGTAAAGTAATATGGAACAATGGAGCTTTCCATTTCCCAATAGCATCCCATTCCAGGGAAAATAAGGGGGAAATGGTCGGGAATGTCATGGAGTGAAAATGTGGGAGAGTTTGGCTGTGAATGGGACTGGGTTTGGAATTGCAATGAAAAGGGGGAGATGAAGCTCCATTAACCTTATTACCTGTCTCGTCAGAGACAGTCCTTGATAATGTAACAGTGAAATCTGGTTACCACGATAAC